>CAIGRF010229046.1:17001-41504 GCA_903798235.1 Fraxinus ornus | reverse complement strand
TGTGGGTCTGGGCTTTTCACTCTCAAAGTATAAATTTCAGTTGGTAAATTGACAAATCAAGAACAAATCAAGAGCACCAAGATTATGAAACATAACAAGAAAACAATTTCTATATTTCTCTCTATACTTTGGACGCCTAGTGCAATCGGAATGCTTTGGGCCATCCCTTAAACCTATTTATAAGGTTAATTCTTGTTCCCCAATTTCAATTATCTAACTAGGTAATGGATTATGAACGCGAATACATGCTTATTACTTCGATTCCTATCAATTTTTCAACACATCGAGATAATGATCCTAATTGAATGATCTCACTTATTGGCACATTAAAGAGCATCAAGTTCACGAATAGCAACTACTATCACATAATGAATTTAGGTAATCCATAAAATCTTCACATGTGATTAATTTCTTAACTCGGTCCATTATAAATTAACCAACGCTTTACATGGTCCAATTCCATACACATCCAGGCGCATCAATATGATTACTCCTAAATGGACAATTGCAACGATCAAAACAAGCAGTCTAGCCCAATTGATAGAGTAACTAACCTTTCAACCCGAATAAAGTGTCAACCTATATAAACCGATCTTGGACAA
The DNA here is from genome assembly GCA_903798235.1 of Fraxinus ornus. Taxonomy (NCBI): domain Eukaryota; kingdom Viridiplantae; phylum Streptophyta; class Magnoliopsida; order Lamiales; family Oleaceae; genus Fraxinus; species Fraxinus ornus. Next base: position 40,902 of record CAIGRF010229046.1, on the reverse strand, counting down.
ATCCTTCTTGATGGAAATTAAAGTTACATATCTTGTTTACTTCTCTATGCAATTACATAACTTATATTATCACAAAGCAATTGATGATCCTTAATCGCTCACTCAATTATGCAAAGAATAATTAACTCAAAATATATGGATAAAGATTTATTTATAGACAAAACAAAATATCATAAATTACAGCTATGTCCTCACACTATTGGGTACCAATCCCAACAATCTCAAATTTCTATTTTTTTTTTTTTTGCTCCCGTCAAAGTTTTATATTTTTAGATTTTCAATATGAATAAAATTAAAACTTAATCAGCTTATAAGCAATTATAAATTTTGTCAAACAAGTACTATGTACAAAAATTACACATAAGAGGAGGGTAAAATGGATTATATCAAAACCTCCTAGACAGAAACCTGAAATGACCAGCCTAATCGACATGATTCGTGGGCACAACTTGTGTTGGACTTAAATCGTGACGATCACATCTTGTTGACTCGAGTCATAACCTAACTCGTGTTATATGGATTTGTGTGCAAGTTATATACTAGAAAAGTCATGTTAAGCGCAATTATACTAGTTGTACATTCTTAGTGTGCATTAAGTTTGACATTGTGTGACGTATAGAAAATTGTGTCATTGATTTGAATAAGTGTGGTTAAGTTTATGTTTGGTACACATTAAAATTTTCATTATCATTCTTCTACTCATTTTCAACCACACATTCTTCAATAAAATAATATTTTCGATCACATCAATAACTTTTTATTTTTTTTTCAAACACACATTCTTCATCAATCTACTATTTCAGACTACATTCTTCCAAAATAATGTAGCTTAAACACACCCTAAAATCAATGTATATAATTGCTGTCATATCAAATAATGTCAAATTTAATGTCAACCACAATGCACATATAGCAGAACTGTAAACACAATCCATCCATTTAGAATAGTGATTTTGTCCAGACAGGAACAACTCAACCCACATTTACATTTATGGAATTGAACATAAAAAATGGTTCTTCCAAATAAAGGAACTGCCAAATTTTGAAGCTTCTTTCTTAAAGTATCATCATTATATGCATACTTTCTTCATCAGTTTCTACCCCTTCATTCTCTCGCTTTTGACATTGCTTTAGAAGATTCCATGTGAACCCATGAAAAGCTCTTCCACTCATTTTGCTTGGATTTCTCTTTTGCTTTTTATTAGCACTTGATGAGGCTCCCTTTTTAAAAATCAAAGTCACATTCATTAAGATTTTTACCACACTTGATATTATCACACCGCGGGTATCTAAGACTTTTGCTAACGATTGGTGTCTTGCCAATAAAAATTGTTCAGTTGAATATTATTATAGATTGTACAGTACAAGTGATATTATTCAATGGACATAATCGGCATGACTCAAATTATGTTTGAACATCTTGAAAAGTCGAACGTGACAAATTTCTTATCAATGACAAGCTTCGAACATGGTGTTCAAGGTTAATCAAGAAGTTCTCAGTTACATATGTTGGGACCATAATAACACAAAGTTTTAATGGTAAGTAAAAGAGATAATGTCTAAGCTTAGAGAATCTCTCCCAACTTGAGAGAAAAGTGTGTTCACCTTAACTTCGGAACATGTGAAAAGTGTTGGACAAAATAAATAAATTGAAGGGCTGATTTTGACATAAATTTTGAATGGGACTCGTTTGTGTATTTTGGAAAATCATGATTGATTTGTGTTCTCCTCCGTGAGAACATCAAAATCATATATTAACTTACCAAAAATGGTGCTCGGATGAATGAAAAACTGGAGCTCAAAGTAATGAATTGGAAGAGGTTTTGTATTGAAGGGAAACTAGTTAAACGTATCTCACACATGAAAATGGATAAAGGCAATGACCACTTTAAATATGATTATACTTTAGAAGGGTGTAATCATGTGTAGAATAGATGCTCTCTTCACATACGTGCGCATGTGGGGTGCAAATCACGGAAGTAGGTCAACTTTTTGTCTTTATTTTATTATTTTTCCAAATAAAAAATCTTTCAAATTCTTTTAACTCCTGATATTCATGTGATTATGTCTGTATTAATGGAGAGATTAACAGCCGGATTAATGGTGATCAATGACAAAACTCATTGGCTGTTAATTCTCCATTATAGCCTATTTATTTAGGCATCTTCATCATCCCTTACAAATACACAAAAAAAAATTCATTTTCTCCCATCTGCACCCGTAATTTTCATTTTCTATCAAAGTCTCGGTGGTGATATTGTTTAGATGTTAAGTCAATTCGTCGGATTAGCATCTGCAATGCTCAGGCTTTACTGGTTTTCCGTTGTATCTTGGGAAATAGAAGCTCGAACTAAATCTCAAGCACCTACGGTGAGGGAGCGAATATGTTTTAAGAAAACTGTGTTCATTCAGGCCTCAATTTCAAAATTCATTGGATTTTTATTTCCTGCAATTTATATTACTTGTTCTATTCTATTTTATTGTGATTAATAAAATTATTTAATATGTAATATCTTGGCTAACATTCGGTTAGTTAGCTGTTCAACCGGTATTTGTTTATATGGTATTTGTTCAGCCAGTATGTGTCCATCCAGTATTTCTGTTCATACGGTAAGTTAGTTGTCCATCTGGTATATGTCCAACCGGTATTTGTTAAGCCGGTATTTGTTCACTATTATTTTATAACAAACTTAAAACAGATTCATAATAGACAAGTTCATTTTTGTTTTATTGAGAACTAATATTCGTTTAATTTTGAGAAATGGAAACCGAACTAATCAATATGAATGTGACCAAGTTCTGCTGTAGCTAAATTGCTAAACTATGCTATGAGCCAGACTGTGGCTCAACCAACTAGTCATGTCGTTACTGTTTCGATTAATCAAGGAGAAAAATCGGAGAAATTCAATGGCTTGAATTTCAAAAAATGGCAACAGAAAATGTTGTTTTACTTGACCAACTTGAATTTTGTTAGGTTCTTGACGAAACTGCTCCGAAAATCAAAAGAGGTGAGGAAGATTTTCAAGCTGTCAGTGCACTTGATGCGTTGAAACATTCGAATTTTTTGTGCCGAAACTACATCATGAAAAACTTAGCAAATTCATTATACATGTATAGTACTATAAAAATTGCTAAGCAGTTGTGGGGGTCATTGAATCGAAAATATAAGACTAAGGATGTCGGGGCCAAGAAATTCATTGTTGGTCGATTCTTGAACTATAAGAAGGTGAACTCTAAAACAGTAATCAGTTAAGTACAAGAGCTCCAAGTGATTCTTCATAAGATTCATGCAGAAGGGATGATTTTGAGTAAAACTTTCTAAGTGGCTGCAATTATTGAAAAATTACCCTACCGAGTGGAAAGATTTCAAAATTATCTTAAGCACAAGCGAAAGTAAATGAATGTTGAAGAACTGATTGTTAGACTTCAAATAAAAGAAGACAACAGAAGTTCAGAAAAGAAAAGGTTTAATCATACTGCGACTAAATATAACTTTGAATAAGCATGGTTTCCGTATTGTATTTGAATCGGACAAAGCTATTTTGTCAAAAAGTGGAATGTTTTTCGAAAAATGTTATGTTTTCGATGCTATGAAATTAATAAAGTTCATTCTTCTACTTACTTGATTGAGTATTCCAATTTGTGACATGATAGATTATGACATGTTAATTATGATACATTGCGTAGATTAATTAACTTGAATTGTATACCCATGTTCCATATTAATTCTAAACACAAGTGTGAAACTTGTGTTGAGACAAAATTGACAATGTTATCATTTAAATCAATTGAACGAAAAATAGAACCATTTGATTTAATTCATAGAGATGTATGTGATTTAAAATTTGTACAAACAAGATGTGGCAAACTAGTACTCATTACTTTTATCGATGATAGCACAAAATATTGTTATGTGTATCTATTTAAAAGCAATAACGAAACTATAGAGAAATTTATTCTCTATAAAAGAATGAAGCTGAAAATCAACTTAATAAGAAAATTAAAGTGTTGATAAGTGATCGAGATGGTGAGTATGAAGCACCGTTTGCTGAATTCTGTATACAACATGGAATCATACATGAAGCCACTACACCTTATTCTTCGCAACAAAATAGTGTTACTAAACGAAAAAATCATGCCTTAAAAGAAATGATGAATGCCATGTTAGTAAGTTTTGGGCCACTACAAAACATGCGGGGAGAAACTGTGTTATCAGCAAATTACATTTTAAATAAGGTGCCCCAAAAGAAAACGAAAAAGACCCCTTATGCGTTATGAAAATGTAGAAAATCTTCTTATAAATATTTACGAGTGTGGAGATATCTTGAAAAAGTGGTTGTTCAACACCAAATAAGATAAAGATAGACTCGAAAATTGTAGATTGCATTTTTATAGGCTATGCACATAATAATAATGATTATCGATATTTTGGCGTCGTTGTCGGGGATTGTTTTATTAATTAGCTTTTATTTTAATTTAGATTTATAATTTTGTTTTTATTTATTTTATTTATATCTCTGATAGTTTTTTTGGTTTGTTAATTTCAGCTGTGTATGCAAAGAGTGGGGAATCTGGAATTATTACCTATTGATCCTGAACTAGAACACACATTCGGCTTTCTAAAGGGTATACAGAGGGACGAACATGAAGTAATGGCAGAACAGAAAGATGGAACAGAAAATGAAAATAATCAACAACGGGCTATTCGGAACTATGTCAGACCAGTTGTTAATGACAACTATTCCGGTATCACACGCCCAGCTATTGCTGCAAATAATTTCGAGCTGAAACCGGGATTGATACACATGGTACAACAGGACCAATTTTGGGGAGTTCTAACATAAGAACCAAATGCTCATCTTGGTTATTTTCTTTATATTTGTAATACAAGTAAAAATGAGTGGAGTCACTAACGAGGCAATTAGATTCCGCATATTCTCTTTCTCCTTGAGGAATAAAGCCAAGGCCTGGTTCCAATAACTGCCTTATGGATCCATTACAACTTAGGAAGGGTTAGCTCAGAAGTTTCTCACAAAATTTTTCTTACCTTCCAAAGCAGCTCAATTGCGGAGTGAAATTGGTCACTTCAAACAAGTAGATTTCAAACCATTGTATGAGGTGTGGGAGAGATTCAAAGATCTACTTATAAGATGTCCTCAACATGGTTATCAAAGTTGGATGCAAATCAAACTCTTCTACAACGGGCTGAATGATCAAACAAGTACAATAGTGGATTTTGCAACCAGAGGAAAGACTCCGAATGTGGCTTATTCATTGCTAATGATATAGCTACTAATAGCTATCAATAGCCAAGTGGGCGTTCAAATGCAAGGAAAGTAGCTGGTCTTCATGGAGTGGATCCTATTATAGCCATTGCAGCCCAAATGTCATCTCTCACATCTCAATTAGTAGCGTTGGCATCACAGGGGACTCAGAAGAAATCAGAATCTATTATGGTTGCATCCACTGCGTACCAAGAGGCAAAAAGGAAGAATGAACAAGTTCATTATGTTAACGACCTGAACTTCAACCAAATGGGGAACTACTCTGAAAACTATAAGGGGCTCAATAATCAGGAATCTGAGTGAAAGTCATCACTGGAGGATATTTTGGAAACTTTAATTTCAGAGACTAGATCGAGGTTCAACAAGGACGAGACAAGACTTGACAACATCGAAACTTATATTACCAACATGGGGGTCGCAGTGAAGAATTTGGATGTGTAAATTGGTTAGATAGCAACTGTTACAATCCCAACAGAAAGGAACATTCCCCAGTAGGTTAACCCAATGGAGCCTACAATGCCATCGCATTGAGGAATGGAATTGTGTGGGCTCATTTTTTAGGAACTCTCGCAGAACCAAACATATATTCATGGCAAAAAAATGAACATAACAATGAGAACTGAATTGTGTTAGGAAGAATCTTTTGTGGGGTATATCATCTTTTACATAAAAGACAGAACAATTTAAGGACATCGTGTCTACTAGTCAGCTAGTAAAATAAATATATTTTCACAAGGGAATGTATAAAGGGTAATACCTACCTATCCTATGCAAGTTTCAACCGTTGAACTATATCACCAAGTCTTTATGTCTTTCGTTTCTATGTCTCTCTCAATTTTCATTCATGGGGGGATTGTTGAAAAAAATAAATAAATTGAAGGGCTAATTTTGGCATAAGCGGAACCTGTTTGTTTATTTTGAAAGATCATGATTGATTTGTGTTCTCTTCCGTGAGAATATTGAAATCATAAATTTACTTGTCAAAAATGGTACTCGGGTGAATGAAAAATTGGAGGTCAAAGTGATGAATTGGAAGAAGTTTTGTGTTGAAGAGAAACTAGTTAAAGTGATAAATGCAATGATCACTTTAAATATGATTACACTTTAGAAGGGTATAATAATGTGTAGAATATAGGCTCTCTCCACGTGCGCTCGCAGGGGGTGAAAATCATGGATCGAAAAAGGCTTCAGAACTTGAACTTGTGTGCGAACGCAACTCGCGACACGAATGTCGGACCGAATGGACCAAAAATTAGCAATTAAGAATGTCCACATGTTGCCTTTATTTTATTATTTTTCAAATAAAAAAAAAAACTTTCAAATTCTTCTAACTCCTGAAACTTATGTGATTATGTTTGTGTTAATAAAGAGATTAACAGTCGGGTTAATGGTGATCAATGGCATAACTCATTGGCTGTTAATTCTCCATTACAGCCTATTTATTTAGGCATCTTCATCCCTTACAAATACACGAATTTCATTTTCTCTTATCTGCATCCTTAATTTTCATTTTCTGTCAAAGTCTTGGTGGTGATACTGTTTAGATGTTAAGTCAGTTTGCCGGGGTAGCATCTGTAGTACTCAAACTCTACTATTTTTTTGTTGTATACTGAGAAACGGATGCTTGAACTTAAACCTCAAACACCTACGGTAAGGGGGCGATTTTGTTTTAAGGAAGCTGTGTTCACACAGGCGTCAGTTTCAAAGTTCATTGAATTTGTATTTCCTGCAATTTATATTACGTGTTTTGTTCTTTTTTATTGTGATTAATAAAATTATTTAATATGTAATATTTTGGCTAACATTCAGTTAGTTAGTTCTCCAATCGGTATTTGTTTATACGGTATTTGTTCAGCCGGTATGTGTCCATCCGATATTTATGTTCATATGGTAAGTTAGTTGTCCATCCGGTATTTATTCACTATTATTTTGTAACAAGAAGTATGTTAGAGAAGTTATTATGTCAGTGTGCATACTAATTAGACCATCAAAGTTGAATCGGTTGCCACCAATACAAGAATATGAATTAACAACGATAAAATAATTTCAACAAATATAAATCTATCTTTGTTTCTGATAGCTTAACGAGGTTTTCGAATGCTTATTTACTTAGGCTGTCCATCGGAACTCAGTTAAATTTTAAGAATATCAAAAAGGTAATTTTTCATTGGGCAACTAAAGATTGTCGAAAAATACCGAAGTGGCACTAGTACCATTAGAAAGATGTATAACTTTGAGAAACTTAAAAGGATATTTCAGAAAAGGACAATGGTACATGTACGTAAATTTTTTTACATAATTTTTTACCTACACTCACAATAAAGTGTGGGACCACACATTTGAAGTTCTTTATTCACGAGGCCCCGCTTGCATGTGAAAGGGTGATACATTTTCGGTAATCCCCATTCGGTACAAATAGAATTATCCTTTAGAAAAATAAGAAAATATCAATTTTTCAACGGACTAAAATTTATGTTAGAAAGTTACATGGCTTCAAGTTTTTGCCACTGAAAACTTGAAAGAATTTTATTAAAAATAGAAAAGATGATGCTTCGACGAAAGATAGTGAAGTTATGAGGCTTGAAAATCGTGCAAATGAGAGCTCTTAGCATTATAAAATTTATGTCTCTTAGAGAAACACCAAAACACCCTTTTGTACCAAAAAATGGTGCAAAGTCCCTCTAATGTGACATCATACTTTGCACCATTTTACATCGAAATGATTAAGTACAATTTTGCTCCTCTTTCACTTCGTAAAGAAATTGATTAGGGCATTTGTGTCCATATTTATTACACATTTTTAATACAATAAATAATTTATTATTATTATTATTATTATTATTATTATGTGCATCGAGATGTATTAATTGATCATTTGTGTGATGAATATAAGAATCTTGAGACTTAAATTTCAATACTATTTCGATTTCATAATATCATGATATCGGGATTCGAAACTCATTGCACTATTTTTTAAGGATATGATTTAATATTTTCTTATTTGTGGTGTATTTATTAATTGTACTACAATTTTTAATTTTTTGTAATAAATTTAACATGTTCTTTAATTTATCGTTATTATTTATTTAGTAGTTTATGTAGTTGTAAAATAAATGAATAAATAAATAAATGGCCAAGAATAAAAAATGAAGAAAATAATTAAACATTAATCATTTTGTGTAAGTTTTGGTATAATGAGTTGGTGATGATTTTCAGTTTAGTGCAAGATTTGATGCAAAATTTATCTCAAATTTTGGTGTAAGACTACTAAAAATTTGAAGATTTCTAAACACGAGCTGCTTAATTTTGTAATGCCATATAATTCAAGTGCTTGGATACATGTAAGTTGTAGACTTGACCATGTAAAAGTTATTATCACGTGTGATGAATATTCAAATTTGGATAACATAATTTTCAGACAGCTTTATTGTTGTACATTAAAATGTTGAAACGACATGGATGATATTAGAGGCAGAATTAAAGACTATTCATGACGGAATACTACTAGCTAGAGATTTTGATTTGTCAGATATTTGGGTTGAGGCAGACTCGACTATTGCCATTCACTGTATCACCGGAGGTGGCGGACCGTGGCCTATCCAGGGAATACTCAGACAGATTGCAAATATCGTTTCCTTTGACAGAGATATGATTTCATACATCTTCAGAGAGGGAAATCAAGTTGCAGATGCACTTGCTGCCGAGGGTTGGCATCAGCGTAGATACCAGGAATATGGACCAGCCGACCTACCACGACATGTCAGGGCACTTGTTCAAATTGACATATATGGTTTGCCCAACAGTAGAGTTTAAGTATTTGTATTTTGCTTTTATTTTTATTTTTTATTTAACTTATGTTTTTTGTAAGGGAGGTAGTACTCCTTTTTTACTGCTTTCCTACTATTCTTTACTTTCATTGTAAGGGAAGTAGTACTTCTCCATTTATTGATTTCATTGATATCATTTGTAAACACCACAAGTGAGGACACATTAATAAAATCTCGGAAGTACCGTCCCCTTTTACTAAAATAAATAAATAAATAAAATAATGACATGGATGAAAAATATTGGATGAAAATATTATGCAAACACATAAGGTGGTGTTCTCTTTGTGTTTTAGTTTTGTGTTTTGAGTTTTGAATTCATTTTGAGTTTTGTATTTTGAGTATTTATTTTGAGATTGTTGAAAATGTGTTCTCTTTGACATTTTGAAAAATTATTTTGAAAAATCCAAAAATTGAAAATTTGTTCTCAATCAAACATTTCCTTCCCATCTCTCTCTCTCTTTCTCGCCGTCTCTCTCTCTTCGGGGATTAGACATTTTAAATATTAAATATTAAGAGTGTGTTTGGTGCACATTAAAATGAGAGAATGCATTTTTTTGAAGTGATGTGATGAGAAATATGTGGTTGAAAAATGAGGAAAAGTTATTGATGTGATGGAAAATATTATTTTATTAAAGAATATGTGGTTGAAAATGAGTAGAAGAATGAGAATGAAAAAAATAATGTGGCACAAACATGGGCTATGTCAGTGTGCATACTAATTAGACCATCAAAGTTGAATCGGTTGCCACCAATACAAGAATATGAATTAACAACGATAAAATAATTTCAACATATATAAATCTATCGTTGTTTCTGATTGCTTAACGAGGTTTTCGAATGCTTATTTACTTAGGCTGTCCATCGGAACTCAGTTAAATTTTAAGAATATCAAAAAGGTAATTTTTCATTGGGCAACTAAAGATTGTCCAAAAATACCGAAGTGGCACTAGTACCATTAGAAAGATGTATAACTTTGAGAAACTTAAAAGGATATTTCAGAAAAGGACAATGGTACATGTACGTAAATTTTTTTACATAATCTTTTACCTACACTCACAATAAAGTGTGGGGACCACACATTTGAAGTTCTTTATTCACGAGGCCCCGCTTGCATGTGAAAGGGTGATACATTTTCGGTAATCCTCATTCGGTACAAATAGAATTATCCTTTAGAAAAATAAGAAAATATCAAATTTTCAACGGACTAAAATTTATGTTAGAAAGTTACATGGCTTCAAGTTTTTGCCAGTGAAAACTTGAAAGAATTTTATTAAAAATAGAAAAGATGATGCTTCGACGATGGTGCAAGAAGATAGTGAAGTTATGAGGCTTGAAAATCGTGCAAATGAGAGCTCTTAGCATTATAAAATCTCGGAAGTACCGTCCCCTTTTACTAAAAAAAAATAAATAAATAAAATAATGACATGGATGAAAAATATTGGATGAAAATATTATGCAAACACATAATTTTTCCAAGTTAAAGCACAAAAGATGAGACATTAGACAAAGTTTTCACCAAATAAAGCAAAAGAAAAGGACTTTCGTTGGAATTTGGGAAAGGATATATGGCCGCTTAAGAATTAGGACAAGAAATTTCATATTATTTTGTCACATTATAGAAAAATGGTACACCGTGAGCCATAATTCAAGACATTGGATGTCAAACTTTAGACATTTAACTACCCTTTCACCTTTTTACCATTCAAGACAAAGTTTTGGGCAAACTATTATTTTCCTTTGCAAGAATTTAAAAAAAAAACAAAAAAAAAAAAACAGTAATTTTAGTGAAACAAATGCTGCACTTCATTTCATTTTTATAGAATTTTCGTGTATGTGTGTACTCGCATAATGTTAGGCTTGGCACAACATCGAGCTCAAACTGTGTATTTAATTTTATTTTATTTTTTGTCATTTTTTAAAAAAAAAAATCAAAAAAGAAATAAAATGAAGTTGAATCTCGAGTAGATCGGCCTCTTTTTGACTTTTCCAAATGGGTGGTGAAGTATTCAACGTGCCATTTCAAATCTTCAACCAAAAAGGAGGAAAGTTAGATTTACCAATTAGGGTAAAGGACACAAATTGTCACTCAACTTTACACCTCATTCTTATTTGATTTGACTAAAAATCATATTTTTGATAAAAATTGATGAAATGTGTAATTGAAAAGTTGATAAAAGTTGGGAATTCTATAAGATTTATGAATGAAAATAATTTTAGAGAAAAAATGAGTTTCAAAAAAATTGGATCAAACTAAGATTTAACCCCTGTTTGGTACACATTAAAATTTTCATTTTCATTCTTCTACCCATTTTCAACCACACATTCTTCAATAAAATAATATTTTTCATCACATCAATAATTTTTTCTTCATTTTTAACCATACATTATCTACCAATCTACTATTTCAAAATATATTTTACCAATTAGGGTAAAGGACACAACTTGTCACTCAACTTTACACCTCATTCTTATTTGATTTGACTAAAAATCATATTTTTGATAAAAATCGATGAAATGTGTAATTGAAAAGTTGATAAAAGTTGAGAATTCTATAAAAATTTATGAATGAAAGTAATTTTAGAGAAAAAATGAGTTTTAAAAAATTGGATCAAACTTGGGTTTAACCCCTGTTTGGTACACATTAAAAGTTTCATTTTCATTCTTCTACCCATTTTCAACCACACATTCTTTAATAAGATAATATTTTTCATCACATTAATAACTTTTCATTCATTTTTAACCACAAATTCTCCATCAATTTACTATTCCAGAATATATTCTTACAGACTAATGTGATTCAAACACATCCTTAGTGTCATTTATATTACTGAAATTTGAATCTTTTCATTTCAGTTATACCATCGTGTTAGACGATCAATAAAATATTATGTAGTGGCTTAACATTTTATTAGTTTGTTGATGTTACCATGAGATCGGATAATTACACCAATTGCGATCGACTTTTACTTCAGTAGTAACTTATATCACTATATTCTTGAATCGTCGCATTTACATTATCAAACTTCAGAACTCGTTTCAGTTATGTTATCACTTTAGTCGACCAACTATAAAAAACTACTTCTCAATATGAATTTCGGCCCTTTATGGCATTCTTCCCAGGCACAAAAAGGTGGATTGTTATGAGAGGGACACGAGGGTGTGGAAATTATATGCAAAGGAATGGGGACTCAATGATAAAAATGTCTATCACGTTCACACACACACACACACATATCACCCTCATTACAGTTCACGAAGTCAAACATTAAAAAAGAACATGCATTATACAAGGCATCCGATAATAGTAGAACATCAATAATGGACTGGCTGGATTTAATTTTCTGATTTATTTTGAATAATTGTAGCTTATAAATTAGATTGTAGGTGATAGATATAAATACATGAATATGTAGCGTTGTGTAATAGTATGATACTTGTAGAGGATTTGTTACGACAATGGCAACTGTATTGATGTGACGAATTAGAGTCTGTCTGATATGACTTTCGAGAAGTCAAAATGAGCGTTTAAAACCCAGAAGTTGATCCATAGACTTGTTTTGTTAATGTTAAAAAAAGTAATTCTTTTAATTAGAAGAACTTTTAGAGAAAGTCGACATAATGAAACTTTTTATACTTCTGGAAGAGAAAAAAATTCGTTTTCAAACACTTATTGAGATAAATTTCTTAGAAAATTCATTTACAAAAAGCAGAAAGTAGAAGTCCTATCAGACGAACCCTTAGACAGTTATTTTTCTTCCTTTTTTTTTTTTTTTTGGTCACAAGAAGGTAGAATAATAAAGGATAGAATGTTGCATAGTATTAGATATTTTTTATGTGTAGGTAGGTACCACCTTTTTCTGCATTAAATAAGAATGTCACATTATTGTAGCTAGGAAAAATAAATAGGTTGTACGATATACTCCATATGGAACGACATTTTAGGTTCATAAATGATGAGTCATGACCACGATCGAGCTAGTAATTATATGAAAATAATTTTTCATGATTAATCAAATCATAGAGGCATAGGGACAACAACTTAATTATTAAGCAAAAAATAAGCAATTATTCAGGTGATTAGGTGATATGGCCACCAGTTAAGCAGACAGTTGTAAATTATTTATAATACATAATGAGTAGATGAATTGATGCATTGTTATTTGTTAAAGAATAATTCTTCGTTACGAGGACAATGGTAAACACCGGGGTATTACGAACTACTCACAAAAAGGTGGGCTCCACATGTATTAAAAAAAAAAATAGCGCGGCCCTACCCGTGTTTTGTCTGGGACCGACCTGTGAAATTGGTCCCTGTACACCAAGCAGCACTCTTTGTTAAAATATTCTTCTAAGGAAAATTCTATTTGTATATAATATTTTACCTAATGAGTGTCATAATGGACGAATGACGGCCCCCTATTTGGGGTACCTGATGGCATAACTCTTCTTCTAAAAGTAGAAGAATATTGCTTTAAAAAGTTTATGAAAAATTATGTAATCTATTTAAAAATCGAATTGTGTTTTTTCACAAAAGCTTTAACACAAACTGTATCGCATACGATGACATTTCGACCCAAAAGTACTTGGTGTCATTTAAGATCGATCAAATCAATCTAATAATTTAAAGGATTAATTTATATTTATATTTTCAACGGGTCCCTCTTGGCAAATTGAATTTTAATTTCACGACAAATTTAACTAGTAAGTTGTTACATAATTGATAAGATTTCGACCCAAAAGTACTTTTGTATAGTGCCATTTGAGATTGGCTGATAAATTATTATGATTCCGAACTTCTCTACATACATCTTAAAGGATATTAAAGTGAAAGAAGTCTTTAATATTTAAGCAATAGAAGATTGAGTATTAGGTTGAATAATAAAGTCCACGACCCCACCCCCATGGAGTAGGTTTGATTTTTATTTTTTTTCAAAAAAGATGAAGAACTTTTTTTTTTATTGTTTTTAATTTATCATTAAGATTTCCGATCGAGAGTTTCGATATGGATGGCAAAATGTCATTTTGCATCACGACTCTTTATTTTAATTTTTTAAAATTAAATCATATTTAAAGTTAAAGTCTATTTGGTAACAATTAAAATTGAAAATATGGCCGTTATTGAGTCCCACCAGGCTAATAAAAGTCAACAATAACTGCTAATTTTTCAATTTTAATTCGTTTTTAATCTCTATCAAACAAGCTTTTAATATAAGCTAGTAAACGAGGTGAAAGTTGGAATATTATAATTATTGTCCCTACCTCCTAAAAATCCCCTACGAGGAGGGACACCTAACCCCGCCCAATCGGCCCTCCTAAATTTCAAAAAGTGTTCATTTTTTTGGTGATTTCATTATGTTGGAAAAAAACTCAAAAATAAAAATAAAAATGAAGGAAATGATATTTTATTGATTTTAATTTTCTTTCATAAATCTAAGCAATGGGATATTAGGAAGAGGGAAAAAGTAAAAGTAAATGAATGCAAAACTTTATCCCCTTGGAAAAGAAGAAAGACAATAGTTTCAAGTAATGTATCTTAAGCAACCAAAATTGATTAAAAAATAAGTTGAATTTTTTACTTTTAAATTAATCAATTGTTATAAAGCTCAATGGTCAAATTAAGATTTAAGTGGGTTGCAATCACATCCAAGAAAACCAGTTTGCCTTTTCCTATTTCTAAGTGTATTTATTCTAACGTTTATAATAAAATATTGAAGTTGTCAAAAATAGAAAAATATATTTTATATATTACTCTCTTTCTATTGTGAAAACGTGTAATTATACTATTGTGTCATGTTCGATGTGATAGATAAATGTATTATTATGAAAACATGTTATTTATCCCATGTACAGAGTTTTTAATTGTTCCAACAATCTCGTGAGTTATATCGTTCAATTGACTTAATGTTGTGGTTTTTTATTTTATTTTATTATAGAGACGATCATCGCAATAAACATGTTTGAGAGGATGATCTCAGCCACATAGGAATTGAAACACGTTTCGGACTTCTATGAGATGCAACAATGGGAAACTTTCTGCAATGTTTGAAAGGTTAATGGAGCAATGTTACATCTGCATACGCAAAAGAGAGGGGATTTGATGTGACCTTGGAAGAGGTTTTTGGAAATCTCTCGTTTTTCTTTGGGATAATCTGGTATAAAAATGTTCATAATTTAATTTTTATTACCAACAAAAACATAAAAGTAAAACGAATAAAGGCACACACAGGTGTAAACGGCACCATGGATGTTGTATGATTGGTTGGTCGGAGGTGGTGGTGGAGAATGAAGAAGGTTAGGGCTGAAAAATAATACAATAATTGAAAAACTTATGGAAAATCTGCAATGACATTCATGCAATGATGATGTATGAGAGAATCATCTTCTTACGTTGAAACTAAATGAAAGATGACTTTTTCAATATACATAAAATTGACATAGCAATGCTACGCTGAAACTAAATGAAGGAAAACTTTTTCAATACACATAAAATTGACATAGCAATGCTGCTTGAAGGTCGAAGACGAACGCTCAATTTTCCCTTTAAAATTAGACATTATTAAGCTAAAACAATTCTTAAAATCACAATTAGCAAATCTCATAAAACAACCTTTTTTTTTTCTCTTTCCTACTTCGACACGTGCGGGAGGCTCCAATGCCTGCTTGAATGAAAAAAAAAAAAAAAAAGTATAAAACCGACGCATGACGTGTTACTCACACAGTCACATTCGCTCTCTCCTCTCTCTCTCTATCTCTCACTTTCACACACAAAACACACACCGGAATTGCACTGTCACGTCACGGTCACAGCCTTAAAAACTACTGTACACAATCCCCACCACCTCGCACGTTGCCCAAAATCAAATCCAATGTCATCTCCCCAATCCCCTCTGCACCGCCGCCGTTGTTAATCGAAGAACCCACCCTTGAAACTCATAAAGAAAAACGAACAAAAAAGAATATTTTCCTCAATTTCCCAGCTTACACTTCACGCCCCTTATATTCTATTCGACAAACAAATTCAACAAACAGATTAGAATCATTAATTTGCAATTTACAGCAACTGGGCATCCCAGCTTGAACCCCAAAAAAAAAAAAAATAATGAAAAATCAACTGGTTTGAGTTTTTTCTTTGGGTTCGTTTCAATATGTCAAAGGAGGATAACATAGTTACGACGACGTTTCGGACTCTTGTGGAGACTGCTGAACGGAAATTCGCGCGTGTGCGTGACGTGCCGCTGCATCCGTACGGCGGGGGAAGCGGCCAGCAAAGTGGGCACTTCTCCCATAAGGTATTCAAGGCTTACATGCGGCTCTGGAAGTATCAGCAGGAGAATCGAGCTAAATTGGTTAATTCGGGCCTGCAACGCTGGGAAATTGGGGAGATCGCATCCCGAATTGGCCAGCTTTATTTTAACCAGTACTTGAGGACTAGTGAAGCCCGTTTCCTGCTCGAAGCGTATATATTTTACGAGGCTATAATTAAAAGGAATTATTTTGAAGGTTCGAGTGAGGATCGTGCGGTTAGATTCAAGGAGTTGAGGTTTTACGCGAGGTTTTTGATGGTTTCGTTGATTTTGAGCCGTGCGGAGATGGTGAAGTTCCTTGTCGAGAAGTTTAAGGATCTGGTCGAGGATAGTAAGGCCAAATTTCGGGTACGAATTGCCAGTACTTTTTGTTTTCTTATCTATGGGATTGGTTGAAGTTTTACTTGAGATTCAAATTGAAGTAAATTTGTGGCTGATGTGTTGAAAATAGAAAGAATAGACAAGTATTAAATTGCCTTTAAAATTGGATAAATTTAGTTCGATTAATGATGTTTTCTCAATCTCTTGCTTATTCATTGTTAATGTTTACATCAAAAATTGCCAAATGTCGATTTACATCTCCAAATAGGATAAATTCAGTATGTTTTATGATATTTCGTCGATTTTTTATCCTATGTTTTATGATATTTTGTCGATTTGCGGTTTATGACTTTAAAAATGGCCAATGTGTAAGAATCTTCAAATCCTATTGATGTCTTTTTCCTACTTGCAGTCACTCCCCGAGCAGTGGAGACGATTGACGTTAATTCTCTGTGTTCATTGAACCAAAGAATCGCAATGATTATTGTTTCTTTCGTCTTTGTACAAGAGATTACCTATTTATTGCTTATTCTTATGGATTTGAAGTTTTTATCTCTCTTGTATCCACTTTAATGATTTGAAATCATAATAACTGTCTGGGACAAATTTTGATACTCTTTTGTTTCTTTATCCATTAACACATTGAGCTTCGAAGTTTGGTCGGAAATGAGAGCATTAAAAGTTAGTTAAATCTCAAGAATGGAGGAACTGGGATGATAATCACTGAATATGGTCCAAAAGGTCTACGATGAGTGGCACTTGAGAGGACCAAGGCAAATGCTGTGATGATTATGCAATTATACTCTGCTTTTTATGGTCACATGTAGATTGGATTATGTGAGTGATATAGAAAGTTACAAGAAATAGAAGTAGAAAAGAGAAAAATATTCAATCAATAAGTCATTTACCTGCTTTTAAAAACTGATAATATTGTTAAAAGTAAACATGCATCTGAATAAAGAAAACGATGTATTGACTGATGATTCTTATCATGGATTGCAAGGTTATGTCTCGATTTGTAATTTATCTGTCTCTGAAGGTTAAATTGAATTCAATACTCATTATAAGACTAATATTTGAACTCACTTCAGCATACTACTTTCACACAGTTTTCTTGCAGTGGTCTCCGCACATTATGTACACGGCTCCTTTTATTCTGAATATCCTCTTATTATTTTCTGATCAAGCGTTATTGTCAGTTTTTATTTGTCACGTGTAACTGTGTACTAAAATCATAAGCATATAGCAAGTCTCATCCATACAGAATCACAACATGCTTTAATTCGTTTTTCTCATTTCCTTAGTTATTTCAAATTCTCATTTTTCCTGCATCTGTAATGTGACTCAAGAACGTAATAATAGGTTTCCATTGTGAATATTAATCCACTTTGTTGCAGTTAGTTATATAACCAATTAATATAGACTCCCCCCACCCCCAGGGTACCAACTTCAAAGAATGGAGGCTGGTGGTGCAAGAAATTATTCGATTTACAAAAGTTGATACAGCCACAGTGCACGCTAGGCCTTTACGTTATTGTGCCATGTTTGATTCGCATCCAACCTCACTCCCATACGTTTCCAGATTCCATGCCAAGAGACTTCTAAAGTTCCAAGATGCGGTTCTGACAAGCTATCACAAAAATGAGGTAACTGATTTGGCATTTAGATGGTTTTGCATTGTTTCTGATGGGGCTATATTAACTCCATGAAAAACTTGCCCTATATGACATTTCAGGTCAAATTTGCAGAATTGACTCTAGACAATTTCAGAATGCTGCAATGTTTGGAATGGGAACCTAGTGGCTCTTTCTATCAGAAACAGTCCGTTGAATTAACAGAAGCACGTACTCTCACTGATCATTCTGTTACTTCTGGATTGATTGATATAAATTTGGTGGCAGGCATGACGGATCCAAACTTGCCTCCAAATCCTAAAAAGGCTGTTCTGTATCGTCCATCTGTGACACAGTTATTGGCTGTGAGTGCTCAAAATCTTGGCATTATTATTTACTTCTATATTTCATAATTTCTGCCGAAAATCAGGTCTTGGGAGAAAGTTTAGATGCATATTGCAACATTTAAAGAGTGAACTTATTCTTTCACATTTTGAATAAATTTCTTGAGTTCTAACTACTTGTGTTTCCTTGGTTGCTTATGTATTTTCAGGTGATTGCTACAGTTTGTGATGAACTTCCTACAGATAGTGTTATGTTAATATACCTATCTGCAACAGGTTGACTTGACTAAAATTTAATACTCAAAATGAGCTAGATATTTGCATAATTGCACATCTCACTTGTCAACTGATATGATGGATGCAGGGAATTCTGGTCGTGACAGTACTTCGGAAATCGAAAGCTCTGCGATATCAAGAAAGTTTTCTAAGCCCTACGCTCAATCCCTCAATCATCACGAACAGAACAAATGTCAGCGAGAAAATCATGTTACTCCTAAGGGAGACTTAAGTCAATATTTTGAGGAGTATTTGTGGTTAGGTCCAGGCAGAAATGGAGGTAAGGGATATATATATAATTGGAACCTATCCTATACTAATTCCTCCTTATTATGAGATACTAATCTCCACAATAAATGTTGGTGTCACCATCGCTTACAACTAATGTTTGTGTTGCAGGTTCAAATCTACTATACCCATGTGATATAATTCCTTTTACAAGAAGACCACTTTTCTTAATAATAGATAGTGATAATAGTCTTGCATTCAAGGCAGGTTTGTCAAAACTTGGTAGAGTAAATTTTTCCCAAGGCTTTAGACTTAATGCTTGACTGTGTCCTCTGGCATTTGCTATGAATCCATGATAATAATGTGTTAATTTGGCTATCGTGCATTGAGCATCTACTTCACATTTTCCCACCCTTTTTCTTAGTGAGTAAATATAGTTTCATTTCTTTAACGCCAAGGAGTGCCTTACATATATCTTGAATTTTGAACCACTACATACTTCTGAACGTTTTCCGAAATCCAGAAAAGAACACCGCTCGGGTTGCACATTAAGTTCCGATCATTAATGAGGAAGGAGTATGTGAAGAGGATATAATGCGTAGGAATGAGCGGGTTTGAATGAAATGGATAAATGTCATAAAGATTCTATGTAACTGAAAGATTACTAACTTAGTGACTTAAAGCTTGAAAGAGAAGTTCTATAAGACGGCTATTTAGTTGGCTATACTTTATGACACTGAGTGTTGGGCCATAAAAACTAAAATTCTCTAGAAGAAATGAATATGTTAAAGAGATATGGATGGTCACACTTGAATGGATAAATTAAGAATTGAGGATGGATGCTAATAATTAGCGATAATACCTACTGAGAATACGTTGGGGAAATGGCAAGTTAGATGGTTAGAACTTGTCCTGCATAAAAGGTAAAGAAGTTTCCATTCATAATCGTTATACAGTTCTATTAGAACACTCCATGAAAGAGTGAACTGGAACAAAATTAGCATGGTTTGAGGTGGTTGTAAAAGGTAAAGTGTATTTCCTGAAGAGATGACTTTAGATTGACGCATAACGGCACAAAAGAATTCATTTAATCAACTCCAACTTTAAAGGTAGCAAGGTTTAGCTTGTCATTATAGTTGTACAGGTTTGGGCGTTACTAGAGTTTATTTTTCCCTTCTCAAATTCTGGCAACTGAATGACTTCCTCAGCTTGAAAAGTCGGACTTATTTGTGAGGAAACAAAAGGTTAACTGGTATGGAGTCAAATCCGACCTTTTGAAATTGAGACTAATAGACATATACCCTGGTTGCTAGCCGCATGCCTCGGGTGTGAAAAGAACAATCCAAGAGCCCTAAGTGTGCTCCTCATCCAATAAGGAGCCTCCACATAATTCTTTTTTAGAACAGTGATACAGAGTCTTGCTAACTTTCCAAGGTTATTTAATCTCGTGAAATAGTGAGTACCCAGTGAACTGAAAGAAATTGCTAATAGTTTGATACTTCCTTCCTGCGTCCAAAACATGTACTCGATGTATATGTTTGATTTGATTGTTAAAATATTCTTTTAATTGTCACTCTATCTAGTTACATCTAACAAGAAATTATCTCAACTACACTAAACCACGTCCAATGTTATACCAAAAAAGTTCTAGTTCATAAGGTTTACCCTGGTGAGCATTTTTTAGCTTTTGAGAACTTCTTGTTTTTTCCCAATCTCAAGTAGTGTAATTAGTTGGCTCTTTGCTTTCCTCTATCTACATCCTCAGCAATTTTTATAGTAAAGTTATCCACAACATTTTCCGTGAAGCTATTGAAAATTTTTACACAGCAGAAAGTTTCTGCTCTTGAATGTCAGTTCAGATATGGCATTCCACTTAGAGAAAGTGTTCTCTAGGCTTGTTGCTCATATGTAGACCTCTCTCAGATTCTACATGGAGCTGAAAGGGGTGAACCTGCTGCTTTATTTCTTTCTCCTACAAAGCCTTCATTCAAGAACCCACGTGGAAACGATATGGCACGAAATGGAAGTCAGTTCACCTTTTTCTTAAACGCTCCTTTACAAGCTTTCTGCCATTTGGTTGACTACAACTTATCTAGTGATGATGCGGTGAGTGAAATGTGTAAATGATAGACTTCTTCGGTGGTATGTCCAACGTCACTACGTATTATTTGTTAATAGATTTTCTTTCAGGACATGTACAAAGATGCGCAGAGCGTTATCTCAACTGCCTTCACTGAATGGGAGGTGATACTCTGTACTTCAACTAGTCTGGATCTGGTGTGGGCCCAACTTCTGTCAGATCCATTTCTTCGACGGCTTATTCTTAGGTAACTTGTATCGTGTCCCCGATCGCCTTCATGTAATGGTCTCGGAGACATGATTGGGCCATAATTGAAAATTCACGTCTAACTCAAGTTTTTCACTGATGATATGTGGACTTTGCATGTATCATAACTCTAGAAACAAATAGTCAAAATGAAAATGATGTGATATCCAAATGAGAATTTTCAAGTTTCTAGGTACTAAATTACGTTAAACTTAAACCCCGCATCTCTTTCTTTAAAGTAAAAAATTACGGATAATGTCAACATAACTTCTTGGTTTTAGACAGATAATATTTGGTCCTTTAATTGGCTGCATATTGACGTCATCATACTCTCGTGTCTAAATTCTAAGAATGCCCCCCAATTTCAGTTGAAAAATGGAGCAAGATAAACAGAAGGTCGCACTTCATGTGTTATAGATTCACTTTTATGCAATTTATAAAGAATCTAGTGCCGTGGTTTTACGAGTTTTCAATGAAATAATAATAATGAATAGATAATTTATTGTCTATTTTAGTCCTGGAAATACTTCATATTGCAAGAATACACATAATGGCTTGATCATCTTCTATGATGATATCTCTCCAGATTCATTTTCTGCCGTGCCGTGCTTGCTCTATTTTGCTTACGAGAAAATGGCGATCAATATTTGCCTGTTTGTGTACCTGAACTTCCTGATTCCGTGGCATCCTTCTCCAAAGCTGTGCAACCTTCTATCAAACGACTTGCAAATCAGCTTAAAGTTGCAGACTGTTTCAACTTTCATGACGACTAGAGGAAGAATACCCGATATTGTTGAGTTATGATGCTGGTTGGATGTTAATTAAAGGTTTGAAGATCATTACTCAAGTGACAAAAAGATTTATGATAGCAGATGGTTATCGAGAGGCGATACAGGGAAACTTTAGCAATAATTGAATTTGCTTTTTCGAGCCCTTCTCGTTACTCAGTCTCTTCAATTCTTGTGCAAAATTCATTCTCTTTGTGGGTGAGATGATGATGTTGAAGCTCGGTTTTTGTTGCACAGTGCCTTTTGCAGCTAGATTAATTGGTTTACAGTTTACTCATTCTGTTTATAACCATTCTGGTTCTTATAGTTGTTTCAAATCTTTATTGTGTCCTTTGTAATATAAAATCAGGTAGTTTCCTTTTTGTATTTTCTTGTAACATTGTGTGGGTTCGAACTTTCAAGGCATATATCAAGTATATAGATTTGCATCGGGTTTCTTCCAATTAGGTGCTCATCTCGCCCTACTAGTTCACTCTGAGTCAGCTTATGGCCACCAATTTTTCTTAGAATCCGTTTGAGTGTAAGAGTGAAATTTGGGTGAAAAGAAAATGAATTCCAGGGAATTGAATTGCCTAGAATTGTTTTCCTGAGAATTGTCAATTAATTGTGTTTGATTGATATAATTTTCCACCTGAAAAAATGTTAAAATTTTGGATATTTTGGTGTTTGTTTGGCTTGTTTTTCATGGAAATTGTTGATTAAAGAGGAATTTTTTTTTATTATTTTTTTTTTTTTAACAATTGTCCATAGAAAAAAAAAATGTAACTTGGAAAACTAATTTTCACCAAATTGGTGGAAATTGGTTTTCCACAAAATCGAGGAAAATGTAACCGTGTGAGCCAAATCAAGAAAATGAATTTCATGAAAAAATTTGATTATCAAACAACACTTTTTGGGGAATATGAAATTTTATTTCCAATTTCCATGAAAAATGGAACAAAGCAAGCATGCCCTTAGAGAAATGTGTATTTTACTCACAATTTACGAGTTAACTCATGCGATACTTGGACAAGTCGAATCGAATCGATGATCAATTCGTCTCAATTAAACCACTACACCGAATAAATAGAGAAATGAGAAACGAAAATCTTACCGGTTGAATTAAACCCATTCTTATACTCATTTTTAGGGGTGAACAAGGTTTGGTTTGGGTGGTTTGTGTTATATTTTCAACTCAAACAATTTCATACGGTTTGAAATTTTTCTAAACCAAACCAAACCATTTTATTTTTCAAACCATACCAAACAAAACACTTATTTGCGGTTTGATTTGGTTTTAATCTACAATTTACCTATCGACATTATAGTTATATGTTTAAAACAAGTTAACACATACATTTAAACAAGAATTAATAATATTAAATGTTAAATTACATTCATATTTGTTTAAAATTCGATATATAAACAAAATGCAAAAAAATAATATCAAGTTAACATGTAGCAACAAGCACTCCGGATTTACAAGCAATAATATCAGAATAAGTACAAAAGTATTAACCTCTCATTTGATAAAAATTGGATCGATATCTCATGTTGTAACATACGATTCGGCCTCTGTATGATATGCAAATATCAAAATATTTATTAGT
>CAIGRF010228982.1:21352-39747 GCA_903798235.1 Fraxinus ornus | reverse complement strand
ACCCGAAAATACTAAAAGATTACGAAATAGAGTCCCAAAATAATAAAAAAGATACCAAAAATATGGAATTCTAGTTTAATTCGAGCAATTTTTATTCCCGAGCTCCCCTTTGACTTCTCCTCAATGCACCTCAATCTCTCGTCCGCTTGATGCCTAGCCTGGATCATATCATCCTCTATCTCTTTGCAGGGCTGAGATAAATTATTTCACGGTGGGAAGATTTTTTCTGAGTGGAGAAAGTGGAAACGTGGGAAAACCAAAATGCAGAATCATATGTGGTACAACAGGAGGCAATGAATTATCAGAAACGTAGTGGACCAACGATCATATTTTCAATACTAATGCAAAAAAAAAGGTGGCCCAAACAAGGGCTAGATTGACAAGTATTTCGAGTCCATTTAGATACCCTAATTCTTCTTGTTCATAAAGAATTATATTATTATCAAGAATTTGGTCAACTCTATCTAAGCAAACATTTTAATAAAATGAATATGCTTTAAAAAAAAAAACTTTCAGCGGGAAATATGTATATTTCACTTTGGGGACTAGACAAGTAGATTAGTCAAGTGAAAAATTGATTTAATTGGAATTCTTTTCCAAGGTGCAAATGTTCAGAATGCAAGTGACAGTGTCAAATTACAAATACAATTTCGGTTTCAGTATCTTTATTAATGAAGTGTAGTAATGCTCATATGTTAACTAACGTGTCACGAGAGACAGAATATTTGTTGTTTCAAAAGTTTTAAGTAAATGTAAATATAGAAATGGTAAGTTCGTTGTTTCAATTTTCAAAAGAGTTTGATGATCAGGATATTGATGATCGGTTTGCGAAGTTGATTGATCGTGATCAAGATCCAGTAACATCTTCGAAACCGGTTGATGTTGGTGCCAAAGAGAGAGTTTCCAAGATTATTCAATTTTGTAGTATACTCAAAAGAATAATGTACTCTTTTTCATTTATTAGGATTTTTCCTAATAAGGTTTTAACAACGCATGTTCTTTGTGTAATGAATGTCCATAATATATAAGACATTTACTCTCAAAATAATACTCATATATGTATGAGACTCTCGAAAAGATCAACAAGAACTATTTTCAAAATCATTATGTTACTACACTCATCAAATATTGATAAATATCTCGTATGAAGACGGTGTTATTTGAAAACATTGACATACAAGATATCGATATTTAAAACATTGACATACAAGATATGGATCGCTTGATATAAGAATTGAAATCAGGGTTAGAAGCTGTACTATTTTTCTTTCGATCAAATTTTGTCCAACTCGATTTTCTTGACAATGTTTTAACGAGGCAACATTTCATTACTCCAAAATATTTGTACTCTTTTTATATTTGTTGGTATTTTTGTCCCAATGAATTTTGTCAAACAATGTTTCAATGAGATATTTATGATGCAAATAATCATCAAATGGGGAGTATTACCAAATTATAAGATGAATATTAATGATTATGTAGTATTATCAACTTGGATAAATAAGTTTTATTTAGTTTAGATAATCTATTTCATTTTAATTGTAATTTGTAATTTTCATTTTGAATCCTATAAACATGAGTTTTGATTCTCAATAAAATACACAATTGAGTTTTAATTCTTATATTTTCTTCTCTATTTGTTCTATTACTTTAATATCATAACAACTTATTCATTTTTTTTAAAATATTTTTTGGTTGTGAGTGCATCTAATTTAGCACCTCTACATGGAAACAACTTATAATTTAAAAAAATAAATGATTCCTAAATCCATGAATATTTAAAATGAGAACTCACCATCTTTTGGCCACCATAAAAGTCATTTACTTGTTGAGTCAACCTTTTTTCTTTTTAGTAGTTATTGTCTAAGCGTCCATTTGGTCCCCATAATGAGATGAATGGTAATTTTTGGAAATGTACGGTGAAAAAAGAAGAAGAGATTTTTAAATTTACGTTTAATATTATTTATTGTAAAACTTGTGATTAATAAGAAAGAAAAAAATAAATTATAATTTAAGGGTGAATAAGGAGGTTCGAAAGGCGGCTAAGTTGGTTTGGACCTTTCACTCAGCCACATTACCTTTTCACTACCTCTCCGTGTAGGCATGGTTCAACAAATGCGGGTCCCCATGTTAGTGAAGAAAGCTCTCATCATGGGCATGATGTTTGACTTCATCATGACAGATAGATAAATGAGCCATGTTTGACAAAGTGTAGAAAACAAAGTTTTGAAAAGTATTTTTCAGAAAAATGTATGATTAAAAAGTATGATTTTTTTTTGTAATTTATGTGTAGAATATTTTATTATGTGAACGTGCTTGAAAATTAATATCCTAAACAATATAAAAAAAGTACATCTCTTGGTACACGTGTCGCAACCTCCTATCATCAACCATAACGACGCCGTTTTAGAGGATTTCCCCAATTCTTTTCTACTCCTCTATGGCGGCACTAAGAAGCGCAAGAGACAACATACACCAGGCAAAGAATTGTGACTACTTGCCCGTGGCCAACTTGACAGGATCTCGTCATCCTTCTCTCCAAACCCTTGCTTTTTCAGTTGGAGCTTCTTCTCCGACTGCATTCTATTCCGCCCTGATCTCTTCTACACGAAGGTATCGGTCCTAAAATCATAGAATTTGTCGAACATGTCCATTCACTTCTATCAATATGACTAAATGTACATCATTCATTATCGGCTCAATTTTTTTCTGTGTAGCTTAGTGAGCAGTGAAATAATGTGGTTTTCGCACTGATGTGTTTTATTAGGTTTTTTTGGAGTTTTTTTTTTCGTTTTGATTTTTTGGAGTACCCAGCATTTCCTTAGGATACAGAGGTCGTTTGGAGCGTTTGAAGGTGATATTGTAGAATCTTGTTGTTGCAGAGCAATCTTTTACTCGAGTTGTAATTTTAAGTTGTGAATTTTCTCATAACAAAAATGCAAGGAAGAAAATGTTTAAAAAAAATGTCGTGTCTCCGTGTGGCACGGAGACAATTTTTTATTTTATTTTATTTTATACATTGAGATATATAATATATATTCTTTTATTAGCCTAAAATTGTCCCGAAAGGAGAGAAAATAAAATAAGATGGGTAAATTTAAGAGTGGTGTCTACACTTTTTTTCCTCTTTCTTTTTTTAATCGTATTAGATTATAACTGTAAACTTGTTGCAATGTGCTAATTGAAAACTATATTGTAATAAGATGTATATAAAAAAAATTCTATATTTCATCACTACAATATAAAATGGGCAAAACACTTTGTACCACGTGTCGCGATTTTCGAAATTATTGCTGAATTACTTCTTATTTTTTTGACAGGTCGATCACTTACCCTAGGACCCTACGAGGGGGCAGTCCCCGCAACCTAACCGATCAGGTTGATCACTGCTAGGGACATGGCCCCCGAACTCCACGAGGGGCGCTGCCCCCTCGACCCCGTGACCTGACCCCCATGAGAGTGCTGCCCCATTGACCGCAACCCCCAGTATTGCCCCCGTTGCTCATATGTTGTTTAATGTCATTGTACTAATGTCATCCTTCTTATTAACATATTCGCTGTTGAGCTGATATTCACTTGTTTTGATTTATATTGGTTGTTTTTTATTTGTGTATTTTTCGTTGAAGCTTTCAAGTTTTCTATTGAAAAAATTTTGCTAAATAAGATTTAATTAGTGACGACTCCAAAAATAATCAAAAATCAGTTAACACTATTACGTAGTCAATTATACTACGGCATGTGCCTTGTACATGCGTCTGAATAGTTTTTTTTTTTTAAAAAAAAGGAATTTGAAAATAATAATGGTCAAACAAGGGTAAAATATCAAACATGACAATAATTAAATCCACAGTGTATCTTATAAAATCTAGAAATTTGTACGGTGCCACCGGAAAAAAAAAAAAAATTTACTTTGCACTCAATTAGTATTGTACCCTAACTTCTTCATTTTAAGTATTACAATGGTGACAATATAGTCCCTATTTGCTGGCCTTTAATTCAAAATTTTGTTCTACATATTTATTTTTAACCACACATTCATACAATAAAATATATTCTTAACGTAAATTTGAAAAAAAATTTCATACATTTTTCAAAAAATTATTATTCAAAACATTTTTTTTCTCAAATAATGATCATATAACAGGGAATATAATATGTAGAATAATGTTATTTGTACATAAGTATTTATATAATAATTTACATATGGATAAAGTGTCAAAAATAGAGTGAATTTCTTTTTTTTTTTATTTGATTGAATAAATTTTGACTCAATTATATATCACAATATCATGTGTATATAAATTATTATGTACACATATAATATATATACCTTCTCATGAGAACCTCACATGTCCATTGTCCACGAACCGATCCCCACTGCCTTGAGCCCGAAAAATCAAAACAAAAAAATCCATAAAAATATCTAATCTTGATTTGGATGGATGGATGGATGGGCATTTAAATTTTGAAAAAATATGAAGGATTTTGTATTTTTCAAAGAGATATTTGAGGATAGGATATCTCCAAATATCAGGATTCAACTTAAATTTTTCATAAATCAGAGGTCTTGAGTTCGAAACGTGAGGGACACGGTAGAAATCCGTGAGAGGTAAGATGTGTTCAAACTCTTCCAAAACGGACAATATGTAACTTAATGGTTTGAATAATAGATATTGAATCGTTACAAAAAATGCTCATTTTTTGCAACGATTCGAGTCTCGTGCCTTACCGTTCTCTTACGTACTATCCACTTCGGGAATGAATATTTCCTCTTACCCAGTACGTAAGAGAACGGTTGGGCACGAGGCTCGGATCGTTACAAAAAGAATATTCTCAATATGCTAGTGACTTGGGAGGTCTTGGCTTTTGTCCGATCAACAGATTTGAAGGGGTGAACATAGGTTAGTTACTGCTAGTTGCATGGAGAGTAGGGGCGGACCCAGCACCTGGCCAGCCCCCGCGGCCACCCGTGCTGGGTCCGTCGAAAGTTGCAGAATTCAGACCGTCCGTTGACTGCAAGTGTTGAAGAACAGAAGAAGGAGGATTCTGTTGGACCGAGCTGGAGCCTGAAGTGGAAGCAGCCTTGTTTTATTAGCCTTCTTTAAAAAAAATTTGCTAAATAAAATTTAATTAGTGACGACTCCAAAAATAATCAAAAATCAGTTAACATTATTACGTAGCCAATTATACTACGGCATGTGCCTTGCACATGCGTCTGAAATTAAATCCACAGTGTATCTTATAAAATCTAGAAATTTGTACGGTGCCACTGGAAAAAAAAAAAAAAAAAAAAAATTTACTTTGCACTCAATTAGTATTGTACCCTAACTTCTTTATTTTAAGTATTACAATGGTGACAATATAGTCCCTATTTGCTGGCCTTTAATTCAAAATTTTGTTCTACATATTTATTTTTAACCACACATTCATATAATAAAATATATTCTTCACGTAAATTTGAAAAAAAATTTCATACATTTTTCAAAAATTTATTATTCAAAACATTTTTTTCTCAAATAATGATCATATAACAGGGAATATAATATGTAGAATAATGTTATTTGTATAATAATTTACATATGGATAAAGTGTCAAAAATAGAGTGAATTTCTTTTTTTTATTTGATTGAATAAATTTTGACTCAATTATATATCACAATATCATGTGTACATAAATTATTATGTACACATAATATATATACCTTCTCATGAGAAGCTCACATGTCCATTGTCCACGAACCGATCCCCACTGCCTTGAGCCCAAAAAATCAAAACAAAAAAACCCATAAAAATATCTAATCTTGATTTGGATGGATGGATGGGCATTTAAATTTTGAAAAAATATGAAGGATTTTGTATTTTTCAAAGAGATATTTGAGGATAGGATATCTCCAAATACCAGGATTCAACTTAAATTTTTCATAAATAAGAGGTCTTGAGTTCGAAACGTGAGGGACACGGTAGAAATCCTTGAGAGGTAAGATGTGTTCAAACTCTTTCAAAACGGACAATACGTAACTTAATGGTTTGAATAATAGATATTGAATCGCTCATTTTTTGTAACGATTCGAGTCTCGTGCCTTACCGTTCTCTTACGTACTATCCACTTTGGGAATGAATATTTCCTCTTACCTAGTACGTAAGAGAACGGTTGGGCACGAGGCTCGGATCGTTACAAAAAGAATATTCTCAATATGCTAGTGACTTGTGACTTGTGAGGTCTTGGCTTTTGTCCGATCAACAGATTTGAAGGGGTGAACATAGGTTAGTTACTGCTAGTTGCATGGAGAGAATTGTCAGTTGGGAGATAGAAACAATAGTACTTAATGGTGGAACCTTGCGGGCACAGGTGAAAATCATTCAAGCATTGAGGAGATCAAGGCGGCCAATGCCGCTCCTAACTAAAGCCGGGATAGGTGATCGTCTTAAACTCCATCACGTTGAGGAACACAAATAAATAAATAAAATACATACATACATACATAATAAATACAAGTTTTCAAAAAAAAAAAAAAAATTCTTATATTCTTCAAAGCGTAAAAAGTTATTAATATTTTCGTGATTTTTCATTTTTTTTTTCTTTTTTCTTGTTTTCAAGTCGACTCTACAATCTTTTTTCCTTCTCTTTCTTGTTACTTTACCTTTCAACTTTTATTTTATTTTATATGTTTATTTAGTCTTCCCATCCACAAATTCAACCTTCAGAAAATTCTCTAACTTACCTTTACAATATGTGACATTAATATTGACAAGATACATACGCATAACGAGGGTCATTTCAGAATAATTTGAAAGTTCCGACAATTAAGCCACTATCATAAAAGCGTTGAGAAAATCAAGTTAAAAGCATTAAAGCAATAGAATTTCAAGCGCTAGAAACAAAAAATTGTTTTAAAATACTTGATGGAAATGTGTGATGACCCTGAAGTATTTAGAGATAGTTCCTAGCATTATGAATTTGAGTTCTTATTTGACGTGATTACTGATATAATATATCGTATGATATTAGTTGAGTAAGCAAAATATTGCAAAATGACTACATTTCTATTGATGTTATTAGTTACTTGAAAATATGTCTGAAAAGATTACTAAATAAATTTTGCTCAAATGAAAGTTGAACCTACATTTTATGTATTATCCATAGAAAGAATCACTTTGATAAAAAGGTTAACGACAAGATAACACATTCAGTTTAAGAAACTTTTAAAGTTGATTATTTTTATATAAAATTGATCAAGCTCTTTCTTCTCTTAATTTAATGTTTGAAAAAAAAATTCAAAAATATGAAAATATTTTTGGATTTTTGTTAGATTTAAAAAAGTTGCAAACTGTAGATGATAATTGTTTGAAGTGTAGATGTAATAAGCTTTAAGAATTTTTGAAGCACAACATGGATTCGGATATTGATGGTTATTTTTTGAGCTACAAATATTTAGAAGAGATTAGAAGTGTGATGGAAGTGTTAGACTCTATAAAAATGATGGACTATTATTTTTCAAATATACTAATTACTTATAGAATATTATTGACTATACAAATTACAGTTGCATTTGTCGAGAGGAGTTTCTCAAAATTGCAATTGATAAAATCTTACATTCGATCAACAATATCATAAGAAAGGTTGAACGAATTGTCAATATGTCTATTGAAAGAGTTCTAAAATATATTAATTGTAATCGTATAATTGTTGATTTTCTATTCAAAAATTATAGAATTGTAAATAAAATTTAGACTTGAAAGTTTTAGATTCAAATTTTGTAACTTTGAATATTTTTATTTAATAAAAAGTATTGTTTAATATATATATATTTAAATAATTATAGAGGCCCATAATTGAAGTTAGCCTAAGGTCCCCAAATCTCAAGATTGTCCCTAAAGTCGGCAAAAATACAAGTGGATGGAAGAGCGCAGATGATGACTATAGACTACAGTTCTAATCGGAAGTGGTAGCCACTACCTGATTATCTATAGAAACTTATGTTGATGCTGAGATTAAAGCGAATAAGAGCTTCTATCATACTGGAATAATCTGTAGAAATTTCTAAGGGAGGGATGGTTGAAGGCTGTAACAAAGTCCTTTTGGGGTAAATTGTCTCCTCAAAAGCGAATGTCTGGTTATATTGGAAGGCATCAGAGTGGCAACTGGCAATGGATAGAAGATGAGCCCTTTAGATACTTAGAATTTGACTGTCGCACAATGATGGATGCCTTGAATAATCCCTATGCATCATCCCTTGATGCTCAAGTGTATCAGCTATCCTTTCCAAATTTCAAAAAAACAATTTGACAACTCAAAAGTCAAGTGGCTCCGAAATATGGTTGGTTGTTTAAAAACGATAAATGAACCTGAAAAAAAACAAAACGATTGTCAAAACGCAAATTACTAAGAATTTTTCCCTGGCAACTGTAACCAATTGTTTTACAATCACGCTACACAAACAGACTAAAAAAGCATGTTAAAAAATAGGAGGACACGTGTCGATATATGATTTGACAGTTGAAAAAAAAAACTCAAACAGGTACTGTCAAAAATAGGAGGACACGTGTCGATATATGATTTGACAGTTAGAAAAATTAAAAAAATAAAGGTTTAATAACACAAAACGTTCCTACGTTTGACACTTTAAGTGAGTCCAAAAGTTTTATTAAAATGCTTAAGCACAAAACGTCCCTAAGTTTGACACTTAATGCAGAAAACGTCCCTACGTTTCAAACATGTTTGTACTTGCTTAATAGCACAAAACGTTCCTACGTTTGACACTTCTTGTGGAAAACATCTCTACGTTTCATTTTTTCGCATTTTCGTCCTTATTTCAACGTTTCATTGCGAAAAACAACATTTTCAGAACAAAACTTCCATACGTTTGATACTTCTTGTGGAAAACGTCTATACGTTTCAATTTTTTTTTTTTTTACATTTTTATCCTTATTTCAACGTTTCATTGCAGAAAACATCACTGTCACCATTTTTTTAACGTAAAATGACCAATATATCTTTCTATTTAAATAAAATAAAAAAGAGCAGAAAAATAAAGAAAAAATTAAAATCTTACTCCTGAATTTTTTTAAAAAATGCAAATGAGTCCAAACAAATTTAGTTTTGCTCTCTAATTTTGGAGCGATTTTTGCCCCTCTAGCTGTCGTTTATAGAGCCAAGTTTCGGCAAGCTCCAGCCACCTAAACCACCGGAAAATGGTACCGGTGGAAAGCCCTTAACCTCCTCTTCAATTCCATGCCAATATCTCCATGTAACTCCAAGCATTCCAGCCGGTACAAAACTTCATAGTTTGCTGCCTGAAAATCTGAAATACGTCGATTTCGCGCCTGCGAGCATTTCAGATTCAAATTCTGGTCGATTGAAGCCAAATTGGGGGAGACCCATGGGTGGGCTAGGTGCGCCAGGTGAAAGCAAACCTAGGCCATGTGGTCCGCGACCTCCGTTTGTCTAGACGACGCCGTTAACTGACTTCTCCTCAGGCAATGTCGCGACAGGGAGAAGTTTTGGGTTAAATTCAGCATATAAAATTGGTGTTTGGTTATAATTGATTGCATGAGCAGGGTCGTCCAAAGGTGGGGGGGTTGGTCAGTGATGAGCTCCGGCCAGTATGGTGGCCAGAAGTGAAGAAATCAACGTTTTTCAGATTTTCAGACAGTAAACTTTGAAGGTTTGTACCGATCGGAATACTTGAAGTTACATGGAGATATTTATATGGAATTGAAGAGGGGGTTAATGGCTTTCCACCTATACCATTTTCCAGTGGTTTAGGTGGCCGGAGCTTGCCGAAATTTAGCTCCATAAACGGCAGCTAGAGGGGCAAAAATCGCCCCAAAATTAGAGAGTAAAATTAAATTTATTTGGACTCATTTGCATTTTTTAAAAAAGTTCAGGAGTAAAATTTTAATTTGTTCTTTATTTTTCTTCTCTTTTTTTGTTTTATTTAAATAGAAGGGTATATTAGTCATTTTACGTTAAAAATGGTGACAATGATGTTTTCCGCAATGAAACGTTGAAATAAGGACAAAAAAAATGAAATGTAAGGACGTTTTGTTATGAAAATGATATTTTTTGCAATAAAATGTTAAAATAAGGACGAAAATGCGAAAACATGAAACGTAGAAACATTTTTCACAAAAAGTCTCAAATATAAAAACGTTTTGTGCTATTAAGCGAAAAATAAACACTCAATCAAGTGATGCTATCCATTATTTCTCTGTCTCGGCGCTTGTTCAATCAATCGTTATTCGTTGTTTTGAGAGCTTAGACGAGTACCTTATCTTGGTACTCGCACCAATGTATTCTAGCTGAAGCACAGCCCTCCGCTCCCGCCCACCGATCTTCAATCTTGCATATGCGAAAAACTTCACCTTTCTCACAACACAATAAATAAAATGCAGATGCCGGCCCCCATTCGAGCCCCGACATGGTTTTCTAGACGAAGACTTTTCGAACAAAAACTCGCTGACCTCCACAAATGCAAAGACTTGAATCATCTGAAGCAAGTCCATGCTCTTATATACAAATACAATCTTCAGAGAGACCCTTTCGTTGCGCCTAAACTCGTCTCTGCTTTCTCTTTATGCCGACAAATGGCACTAGCCATTAGTGTTTTTAATCAAGTAGAGTATCCAAATGTTCATTTGTACAATACGTTGATCAGAGCCCATGTTCAGAATTCGCAGCCGGAAAAATCATTTGAGATTTACTGTGAAATGCAAAATTCTGGGGTTTTGCCGGATAATTTCACCTACCTGTTTCTTTTGAAAGCCTGTTCGGGGAAAGATTGGTTGAAACTAGTTAGGATGATTCATGCCCATGTGGAAAAATGTAGTCTTTATTCTGATATATTCGTGCCCAATTCATTAATCGATGCGTACTCAAAGTGTGGATTGATGGGTATTAGAGCAGCCAAGAACGTGTATAATGTAATGGAGGAGAGGGATGTGGTTACTCATAATTCGATGATTAGTGGGTTAATGAAAGCTGGAGAGTTGACGGAGGCAAAAAAGGTGTTTGATGAAATGCCTGAGAGAGATAGGGTGAGCTGGAACACTATTTTGGACGGGTATGTAAAGGCCGGGAAGATGGATGTCGCATTTAAGCTGTTTGAAAAAATTCCCTCGAGGGATGTCGTCTCATGGTCTACACTGGTTTGGGGTTATGTTAAAGCAGGGGATGTGGAAACGGCTAGAATCTTTTTTGATAAGATGCCAGTGAAGAATTTGATTACCTGGACAATAATAATATCTGGGTATGCCGAAATGGGACTTGCAAAGGAGGCAGTTGGGTTGTATGATCAAATGGAGGAGGCAGGATTGAAACCAGATGATGGGGCATTTGTTAGTATTTTATCTGCCAGTGCAGGGTCTGGTTTGCTTGGGTTAGGGAAGAGAGTTCACAAATCTATTGTGGAGAGTAAGTATAAGTGTAGTACTTCAGTATGTAATGCTTTAATAGATATGTATGCCAAATGCGGTAGCTTGAACAAGGCGTCAAATATTTTTGATGTGATGGCAAGGAAAGATTTAGTTTCTTGGAATGTCATGATCCATGCGTTGGCCATGCATAATGGACACAAAGCTCTTCAATTTTTTAATAGGATGAAACAAGAAGGATTTACACCTGATAAAGTGACTTTTGTTGCTGTATTGTCTGCTTGTAGTCATGCGGGTTTAGTTGATCAGGGCATTAGTTATTTCTATTCCATGGAAAGAGATTATAGAATTGTTCCCGAGATTGAACACTACGGTTGTAC
This sequence comes from Fraxinus ornus, assembly GCA_903798235.1. NCBI lineage: Eukaryota > Viridiplantae > Streptophyta > Magnoliopsida > Lamiales > Oleaceae > Fraxinus > Fraxinus ornus. Next base: position 27,995 of record CAIGRF010228982.1, on the reverse strand, counting down.
GATTGACCTTTTGGGTCGTGGGGGCCGTCTTAAGGATGCTCTTTCGCTTGTACATAACATGCCATTTGAGCCAAATGTAGTTATTTGGAGTGCCCTTCTAGGGGCTTGCCGAATGCACAATGCTATGGAAATAGCAGAGGAGTTGCTTAACCAGTTAGTGAAATTAGAGTCAACTGATGCACTAAGCTGTTCTATGTTGTCAAATATATATGCCATGGCAGGGAATTGGGGAAGTGTTGCTAACGCAAGATTGCAAATGAAGAAGACAAACAGTCAGAAGGTATCTGGGGCAAGTTCAATTGAGTTGGATGATGGATTTCATGAATTCAGTGTGATGGATACATCTCACCCTAAATCAGATACAATATATCAGACAGTCAATGGACTGAGTCAGAATCTTAAAAAAGTTGTTTCTGCACCCTTATGCTAGAACTGTGTTGCAAATAGAGATTTGAGATTCCTCTTTATGCGATAACGATGTATGATGCCAACTATCAGTCTTTACAAAGCGGCAGACGCTCTCAAGTGTGGAGCAGAAAGTCATTGCATGCACTTTTCTCCACCATCCTTTTCCAAGATTTGAATCAGCTGTTACTCAACTCCTACTGAAGGGGAATTGAAGCCATTGTTCATATTGTACGATAAGTTTCTAACATATGGCAAATAGTTTATTGTAATGGATCTAATTCAAGTGTCCATAGATAAGTGAAAATTGTTGTTCACAAAGTCTTTATACTGGAATTGAAGCATCTTCATGTGAAAATTAATGACATTTTCAAATCGTCGTCTGCCTCACATTGATTATCAACCATTGCTTAAGACCTAAACCGTCACAATTTTGCATATTTGTGTAGCGTAAAACGTAAGGTTTGCCTTTTCTTTTCCTAATATATCCATGGATACTGAAATTTGGTCATATTTTAAATGGTAGATAGACTATGTTATCTCTTGCTGCTTCCATGGGAGAACTTGTATTATGCTTCTAGCCATTACTGTCATTTAGTATTTGTAGGACAAATTGTGAAGCATCGTGTATAAATACATGGTAATAAGCATGAAGAGCATTTTGTTTCTTATGCTGATCGAAAATTATGAAACTTTTCTGGCAAGACAAAATAGATTGATATTGTGCTTGAAATTGTGTTTTCAGCTAGAATTTCATGAAAAATGAACTCAAATTCATTCAGTTTTTGGTTAAGAAAGCTACATCCAATCTTGTGTACTCCAGAATGCAGCAATGAGGAAAAAAAAAAAAAAAATACATTTTTGACCTTTTTGTGCATTTTTTACTTTTCCACAATAAAAAATCACGATTGATAAATTGCTTTACAAAAATATCTGAAGTTCACTGAAGCTAAGCTTAATTGAAAAATGAAAAACCAAGTAAATTTTAACTTGACAATAAAGAGCTAATTGGTAAACTATTGTGTTTGGACGGGTTTTTCAAAGTTTAAGCCTTTGTTTGGTACACATTATTTTTTTCATTTTCATTCTTCTACTCATTTTCAACCACACATTCTTTAATAAAATAATATTTTACATCACATCAATAACTTTCCTTTTCTTTTCAACCACACATTATCTATCAATCTACTATTCCAGAATACATTCTTCCAAAATAATGTGGATCAAACACCCCCTAAAAGAACTTTCCAGCGGTCAAAAAACTCTCTTGTTTAAAATATTAGGTCATTTGACTAAAGTCAGCAAGTATTTTTTGATCAAAAGATAGCTTTAGAAAGTTATTTTAGAGAAGTCCTAATTTTGAGCTTCTCTAAGTTACACTTTTTTGATCAATAATTTTTAAATAAAACCTCTACTTACCATAGTTGTGACATACAAATCATATGTATAATCCCTGCTTGTTGGGGTCAGACCTCCAAGTTTTCTTATTTTTTCCTAAAATAAATTTGAAAATTTAAAGATATAATATCAATAAAAGCTTTAATATATCACTAGAATGTGAGTTAAATATTTCATTAGTCACAAAACTTATAATTTTGTCATATTTTAATTATTGAAATTTAAAATACTTCCGAGTGGTCATTGAACTCTTATCACATTTATTCCATCACTCATTCACCAAGTTTAATTAGTCATTGAACTTTTAAAATGCTTTCAAGTAGCCGCTGAAATTTAATATGTTGCACTTTATCACTCATTATGTTCCATTAGTCACTGAACTTATACATCTTTCACGCTTTATTCACTGAACTTTAAAATGCTTTCAAATGATCATTGAACTTTACTCACTGAATCTAACTATTCAAAAATTGAAAAATTGTGAATTATAAAATACCATACACAAATACAACACCATTCTTTCCTCTTGAATTATCTTGTGATAACTCTTAAAGACTATATTTTGTTAATCTTGATTAATATTATTGACTCTAAAATTTTCACTTTCTGTTTGAGATGTAATTTTTTAATTTCTTGATTTAGGTCTACGATCTCAATCGAAATAAAAAATAATAATAATTTATCTATTTTATTTTCTCGACGTAGGAGAAGATTATAGTCTAAATTAAGATTTATGTCAATTTGAAGCTAGCATTCTTCTTTCTTGAACATAACTTTTGACAACTAGAACAATTATATCTTTTTTATCAATATCAATATTATCGTCTTAGATTGACGGTCTTATTGTTTATTCGATATTTATTTTATTTTATTTTATTCATTTAGGTTGGATTTTATAGAAAATCAACTTTGTTGACATCGAAAATTATATAAACAAAATTCAAGCCAACTTCAAATGTAAATAAGGATTTTTATTGATAATTACTTACACACTATAAGTGTTTTTATCAAATGAGATATTTGAAGTATGGAGTTGTTAGGCTTCCTCTCCTCCATTTCCCTATGGATAACGTCCTCCTTTTTATAGTAGAGGGTGGGCATGTATCTTTCATATTCCTATTTTGTTAGCAACAGTACCAAGCTTGGAATTTGTACCAATAGCTTAAGTCCTAATTGGTTGTTGTTAAATCAACATACAGTACCCGAGCTGGGAAAGTACGCCAATGGTATATCCTGATTGGTTGCTAAGGTCGATTTCATCAGGTTATCATGAAGCCATCTTAAATGGGGTCCCCAGTAATTAATGAACTAATTAGTGAATGAAGTTATAGCATATGGTTGGTGGAATTGGCGGGCATTGACGTAAGTCCTTCCAAATGTCATTAATTGATTGAATGTTTTGACAGTGTGTAAGAAATCTACAATCATTATGTCCACTCAAATCACGACGTTCATAAGTACGAGCTGACCTTACGGATGTGACCTTAATTTAGCATGAACTAAGTGCATATAACAAACGGACTTAATTAAGTCGCAGGTCGGATGTCAACAAACTTTACTCGAAAGCATTATGAAGTTCAGCGATCACTCGAAAATATTTTAAAGTTCAGTAAGTAAAGCGTGAAGGATGTATAAGTTCAGTAGCTAATGAAACATGGTGGGTGAATGATAGAGTACAACGTATTAAAGTTCAGTGACCACTCAAAAGTATTTTAAAATTCAATGACTTATGAAAAATGATGAGTGATAGAGCGTATAACATATTAAAATTTAATGATTATTCGAGAGTATTTTAAAGTTCAGGGAGTAAAATGTGACGGATATTTAAGTTCATTAACTAATGAAACATATAACTCGAATCTTAATGTAGTCCCTTGGTAAAAGTGTTGAAAGCTTACTTTCCTCGCAGAGATCAAATAAAAGATGACCCAACATTATTCTTTCAATCATACTATATGTACATTATCCTTTACATTATTTTTTTTTATATTTTGCCACGTGACAACATACCATTGGACATTTTAAGTTTTTGATAGTTTTTTCACTCAAACTAGGAGATACAAGGTAGGAGGAGATACAAATCTTTTACCCTTGAGCTCAAATGTGGATGCCACAATTTTTCAACCAATAAAGACCAGGAAAATTGGTGAATAATTAATGTTTTCTTTTTTTTTCCTTTATTTTCATATTTATGAATATGGTAACTATTTGTAGGCATTCAAAATGAGTTAAAATTTGCTGTCCAGTTTTTGTTGTATATCCAATTAGTTATTGATATGTCATTTTTAATTAACATGTTATCTCAAACTTATCCTCACTAACTTCACCGTTAACCCACCAAATGAATGACACGTTAATTTAAAATGAGGAAATTAGGCCCTATACTGCCCAAAATCACTAAAATTCACTGAACTTATACATCTTTCACGTTTTATTCACTGAACTTTAAAATGCTTTCAAATGATCATAGAACTTTGCTCACTGAATCTAACAATTCAAAAATTGAAAAATTGTGAATTATAAATTACCATACACAAAGACAACACCATTATTTCCTCTTGAATTATCTTGTGATAACTCTAAAGACTATATTTTGTTAATCTTGATTAATATTATTGACTCTAAAACTTTCACTGTTTGTTTGAGATGTAATTTTTTTATTTCTTGATTTGGGTCTACGATCTCAATCGAAATAAAAAAAAAAATTATCTATTTTATTTTCTCGACGTAGGAGAAGATTATAGTCTAAATTAAGATTTATGTCAATTTGAAGCTAGCATTCTTCTTTCTTGAACATAACTTTTGACGACTAGAACAATTATATCTTTTTTTTTTTTATCAATATCAATATTATTGTCTTAGATTGAAAGTCTTATTGTTTATTCAATATTTATTTTATTCATTTAGGTCGAATTTTATAGAAAATCAACTTTGTTGACATCGAAAATTATATAAACAAAATTCAAGCCAACTTCAAATGTAAATAAGAATTTTTATTGATAATTACTTACAAACTATAAGTGTTTTTATCAAATGAGATATTTGAAATATGGAGTTGTTAGGCTTCCTCTCCTCCATTTCCCTATGGATAACGTCCTCCTTTTTATAGTAGAGGGTGGGCATGTATCTTTCATATTTCTATTTTGTTAGCAACAGTACCAAGCTTGGAATTTGTACCAATAGCTTAAGTCCTGATTGGTTGTTGTTAAATCAACATACAATACCCGAGCTGAGAAAGTACGCCAATGGCATATCCTGATTAGTTGCTAAGATCAACTTCATCAGGTTATCATGAAGCCATCTTAAATGGGTCCCCAGTTTTTAATGAACTGATTAGAGAATGAAGTTATAATATATGATTGGTGGAATTGGTGGGCGCTGACGTAAGTCCTTCCAAATGTCATTAATTGATTGAATGTTTTGACAGTGTGTAAGAAATCCACAATCATTATGTCAACTCAAATCACGACGTTCATAAGTACGAGCTGACCTTACGGATGTGACCTTAATTTAGCATGAACTAAGTGCATATAACAAATGGACTTAATTAAGTCGCATGTCGGATGTCAACAAACTTTACTTGAAACCATTATGAAGTTCAGCGATCACTCGAAAATATTTTAAAGTTCAATAAGTAAAGCGTGATGGATGTATAAGTTCAGTAGCTAATGAAACATGGTGGGTGAATGATAGAGTACAACGTATTAAAGTTCAGTGACCACTCAAAAATATTTTAAAATTCAATGACTTGTGAAAAATGATGAGTGATAGAGCATAACATATTAAAATTTAATGATTATTCGAAAGTATTTTAAAGTTTAGGGAGTAAAATGTGACGGATATTTAAGTTCATTAACTAATGAAACATATAACTCCTAGAATCTTAATGTAGTCCCTTGGTAAAAGTGTTGAAAGCTTACTTTCCTCGCAGAGATCGAATAAAAGATGACCCAACATTATTATTTCAATCATGCTATATGTACATTATCGTTTACATTATTTTTTTTATATTTTGCCACGTGACAACATCCCATTGGACATTTTAAGTTTTTGATACTTTTTTTCACTCAAACTAGGAGATACAAGGTAGGAGGAGATACAAATCTTTTACCCTTGAGCTCAAATGTGGATGCCACAATTTTTCAACCAACAAAGACCAGGAAAATTGGTGAATAATTAATGTTTTTTTTTTTGCTTTATTTTCATATTTATGAATATGGTAACTATTTGTAGGCATTCAAAATGAGTTAAAATTTGCTGTCCAATTTTTGTTGTATATCGAATTAATTATTGATACGTCATTTTTAATTAACATGTTATCTCAAACTTATCCTCACTGACTTCACCGTTAACCCACCAAATGGATGACATGTTAATTTAAAATTGACATGTCAATAATTAATTAGGCGAATAGTAAAAGTTGAACAGCATATCCAAACTATTAAAAAATATACGGATTTGGTCTATTATAAAAAGGGAAAAAATTAAAAATAAGGTGTTTGAAGTTTGCAATTCAAAAATCGGGTTTATAGTTTAAAAATTCAAAAATCAGGTTTTTTTTTTATTTTTTAAATAAAGATAATAAAGTCACATTTTTGTGATTAATGGTCACATATTTATAATTATAAGTCACGAATTTATTTATTGGTCACATATCGTCAAATTTTTTGGTCACAAATTATTTCGAGGTCACATATCAAAAAATTTGTACGTCACACATTATTTCGAGGTCACATATTTTTAAATTAGTTAGTCACAGATTATTTTTGAGTCACATTTGTTGGTCACAGATTATTTTTCAGTCACATATTGTCAAAATTTTTAGGTCACAGCTCAATTA
>CAIGRF010228947.1:0-11863 GCA_903798235.1 Fraxinus ornus | reverse complement strand
TGGGATGGTGGCCGTGCTTTGTTTGGTGGCTGTGGGTGGTGGCGGTGTTTTGTGTGGTGGTGGTGGCTGAAGTGTATGTGACCAAGTGTTTGGTTATATGTGACCAAATATTTAACTGTGACCTAAAAATTTTGACAATATGTGACTGAAAATTAATCCGTGACCAACAAATGTGACTCAAAAATAATCTGTGACTAACTAATTTAAAAATCTGTGACCTCGAAATAATCTGCGACGTACAAATTTTTTGATCTGTGACCTCAAAATAATCTGCGACCAAAAAATTTGACGATATGTGATCAATAAATAAATTCGTGACTTATAATTATGAATATGTGATCATTAATCAAAAAAATATGACTTTATTATCTTTATTTAATTAAAAAAAATCTAATTTTTAAATTTTTAAATTATAAACCTAATTTTTAAATTTAGAAACTTAAACACCTTATTTTTTATTTTTTCCCAAATATTTAACTCCCTTTAGAACACCCGTGTTTAGTCCATGCTTTGGAAACCAGTATAGGTTTAACGAAAAAACGATCCCTCCGACTCCGTTACTCTCTCTCTCTCTCTCTACAGACTCACTGCACTCCCACACGCTTTCTCTCTCTTCGGTGTAGGAAGAAAGCAAGAAAGAAATGACAATTAGGATTTTCTTCATCCTCTCTCTGCTCATTTGCTCATCCTCCTTCCTCCATGGTAAGCATCTCGAATCCAGATCCATTTCTCTACACTTCCCATTTAATTACTTGGAATTTTGATAATCAATTTATTTTAGTTTTCGTTTAAATTATATATTTTTTTTACAACCTTATTCACATGCATAAATTATTATAATTTCGGGAAAAATAGACACATCCATTTTTTTTGAATTTAACGAGATTTGTCTCGATCGGGGTATGTATGTGATTGGATCCTAGTTTTTGTTGTTTAAGATTTTTAATTATTTGATTAGGATTATGAATTTCTTTAGTGTTTTGATTCCATACAATTATGAAATTTGATTTGACTGGGGACAAGCGGTGATTTCTAGCAAAATCAGTTGCTGAATGAGCGATGATTTTAAGATTGGGCTTGTGAGTGATTGCTTTACTTTCTGGAAGTAATTGCGAAGATAAAATAAATTATTTTCCTTATTAAAAAGTTGTGATTGTGCAATAAATCTACTATTTTTGCACGTAGAACTCAAATCAGAATGCACTTTCCAAAAACTATGTTGTCGTCTCCTTTTTGCATGACAAAGTGAAATGTGTATTTATGCTTCAAAAGATTTTATCTTTCCAATGTTCCACAACCGTACTATGTTTCCAATATATTTTACTGAGTTTAGATGTCTGTAATTAATTTGGCTTTTGCTTGATAGTTGTGAGATGTGAGCCTGACCCGGATGCAGAAGTAGTCAACTCACCTGAAGAGGGAGGAGATCTTGGCATCGTTGGAGAGGATGCCCAAGATTTTGGTGGTGGTGGGAGTTTCAGTCCAGCTCCAGGAGTGGAAACAGTTTGTGTTTTCCCTAGGAACCCCTCTAAATGTAAGTACTTCTGTTAGATTTTTTCCCCTGTCCACTTAGATAAGATAAGGATTGTCGCTGTTTTTAACTAATGTTCTAACCTCTTCTTCACGTTTAATAACTTTACCGTAGATAGATGTATATCTAATAGCGCGCCCCCCCCCCCCCCCCCCCNGAAGAAAGTGAACTTCTAGTTGGAATTAAAAATGAAGGTAACTCTTGGTTATTGTGATGTGTATATCTTGTATCTTAGTCCGTTAATGTGGTTCAGTGATTGATTTTCATTTATGTTATGCCAATTTTTAACCCCTGAAGTTGTCTTTTGTCATATGGGCGTGTAAGTGTACGCAGTTAGCTGTTGCTTATGTAAATAATAAATCATAGTTTCTAATGATGCTGTATTCTGTAAAATACGAGGATAGATGATTTTACCTGCCTCTTTTTTGGATGATAAAAACAGGGGAATCATATCTGAATGTCATTGCAATCCAGGCCACTGTCCATCTTCCTTTTGATCACCAATATTTGGTTCAAAATCTTTCTTCTCAGGTATCTTTTGTGTACATGGTTTTTTCTTCATGATATGTTCCCCTCCCTTGGAAAGTAATTCCTAGATGTGTATTCTGTGGCTGAAGAAATGTCATGGAGTATTGGCGATTGATGGTCGAATATGTTTGGAGTTGTGAGCAATTGGGACATGCTATTTTATGTGAAATATCTGAAACTATTTGTTGCAGTACTTTGAACGAGTGAATAATGTGACTTGCTACATTGATTATAAGATGTGTGCATATGTTACTTTTTCAAGCAAGCTAAGATTGTATACACCTTTGCCGAATTTTGTTTGTAAGACTGTATTTCTAGGGCATTGGATATGAGTCCTGACTGAGTGTAACTACAGGGGCAGCTGTGACGACTGAGGAAATGTGAATTTGATTTAGTTCACGGGGCACTGTTAGAACAATGACCCACTTCTTAGAATCTGGCTAGTAGTTTGGAGAAAAAGCTATGATGAGTCGCATAATGAGTTGATAGTTAGAACAGTTGGATAAATATGAATCTTTTCTGTATACTGTAGTTTCTGTGAAGCTGTTAAAATGGTGTCTCAATAGGCAACTGTACCATTGTTTCTTGATTTTGAATGATAGCAAAATCATGACTATATGGTGTACATATGGATTGGTGATTTTTGGACGATCTGATCCTCTTTGTCAAGCCATCTTTCTCTCTCAAGTTGGTGTACTTCGGAAATTACTTAATTCTTTATGTTTCCTATCATCTGTGGCTTGCTTTTGAATTTTAAGGTTATATAGGTGTTGGTCACTGATGCCTCTGTCTGCATTCTCTAGGCTTTCAACAATGCATCAGTACCTCCTTCAGCTCAAGCTACTTTCCCATACATATTTGCTGTCAGTAAATTTATGCAAGTAAGTTTGTAGAATAGACGAAGCGTATTGTTAAGTTTTGTTCTTTATGTTAACACCTGAATTCACTTCAATGTGCTGAAACACTCTTTTCATTATCTTTTCAGCCTGGAGCTTTTGATTTTGTTGGCACAATTGTTTATGAGATAGACCAGTACCCTTACCAAAGTACATTCTATAACAGCACAATTGATGTTACCGAGGCAGGTGGCCCTCTCAGTGTTGAGTCTGTTTTCCTTTTTTGCCTCGGAGTCGCCCTTCTTGGTCTTCTTGGCTTTTGGATACGTGGCAGGATACAACATTTTTCAAAGGTGACTGTGGATTACCGTTCTTATGCCCTTTTGGCTTGTATAAAAGCTGCCCAATATTTTATATCATGATAGTTAGTATAAAGGGTTTCTTAGTAAACATTGTCTGTGGATCCATATAAATTTTAAGAATTCTTAACAGCTTATTTTTGTTAAGAACTGCCAAAATTTTCTCCACATCATTTACTAATATACGGCATTCAGCATGTTATGGCTCATGTTAATGTTGAAAGATTCAGCCTAGGTTTGGTAGAAATTAAAATCAAAATCAAAAGCTACAACTAATTTTAACCACATTTTATGGGACCCACAACTTTTCAACTACACATTTTATAACTTTTATCAAAATCTACTAAAAATCTGATTTAATCCCCACCAAACAAGAACTTAGTATAGCCAATTGACATGATTGTAAGCTGTAGCCATTGCCCTATCGCTGCAGAGCCGATTGACATGATTGAAGCCATTGCCTTATCATTGCTTTGCATGCATGTAGATAGCGCGGCAGCAATATTGCATGTTCTCTCTTGATTATGCTTTAGGAAGTCTCCCTGTAAACAAGTGTGTGCACATGTTCATGTGTAGAGGGAGGGATAAAGCCAAGTTAAATATTCTCTCTCGTTTTTACATTCTCCATTTTACCTTTATCATATTCTCAAGATTCTTGATCTTAGAAAGCGGCGTGGAAGGAAAGGAGTTTTTTTAGATACTAATCTTATGACATGTTTAGTCGGGAGGATTGAATAGCAATGAACACTATGAAGAAGATAAAGAAGTTAAAATCTTGTACATTGTACTCTTGTCCATTACTGCGTAACAAACATGTATCATATACCTCCGGACTTCTGATTATGGTAATGCTGATGTTATTTGAGTTGAAGAGCAAGGAAATGAATTGGTTCTCAGTGGATTGATTTAACATTGAATTTATGGCACCTATGTTTTGTTTTGTAAAAATTGTCTTGAAACCCTGTCTTTCTCATCAGAAAACCAAGAGGTCATCGAAGGTGGAAGTGGGTACTGGAACAACAGATCCCTCAATGGACGAGTGGTTGCAGGTTTGTAACTCATGCATTTTGACCCTCTGTAGCTTTTCTTTCTGTGATTCTCTTACGTTCATGCCTGTATTGTATCCCTTGAAGGAGTTGCCTGGCGAATATTGTGTTTTCAAAACCATTGATCATGAAATCAATTATTCTTGATATTAAATGTAATAATTGGCTTCTTCTCCCTAATTGATTAGGGAACTGCATATACTCAATCTGCGGCGAGCAAATCAAAGAAGAAAAAGTAGACGAGCATGTTCAGATGGTTAACCTTACGAGCGGTAAAACAAGGTAACAGTCCTTGTAACATAACTTAGGGATCCGTATTTGCGGAAGCTAGGAAGGTGAAGTAGTTTCCAAAAGAATGGTCTTCAATGGGCCTGCCTCACTTGTAGCAAGAGGGAGAAACTTTTACATATTTTTATTTTTGGGTGACAATTTTGAGAGAGGAGCTATTTTAAATACCTGACTGACTGAAAGTTGACTTCCAAAACTCAAGGTTTTGTTGGAAAACGGGAGATTTTATATTAGATTATATGCTTATTATGTCAATTGAGTTAATTATTCTCAGTTTGCTTTTGGATGATGTGTGATGAAAACTTCACTGAGGTTTTACCTTTTTGGTGAAATGTCTGATAAGAAAGTGCAATCGGGGGTCCTATTGGAATTGCATCCCTAGATTTTATGAGAAAAGTGTATTATCGGCTTCGAATCTAATTAGCAAGTTAGGTTAACTTTTAAAAAGAAGTTTATTCTGAACCTTTCAATATAAGGTGTGTTTGAGCCACATTATTTTGGAAGAATATATTCTGAAATAGTAGATTGATAGAGAATGTATGATTGAAAAAAAAGGAAAAGTCATTGNTTTCAATATAAGGTGTGTTTGAGCCACATTATTTTGGAAGAATATATTCTGAAATAGTAGATTGATAGAGAATGTATGATTGAAAAAAAAGGAAAAGTTATTGATGTGATGAAAAATATTATTTTATTGAAGAATGTGTTATTGAAAATGAGTAGAAAAATGAAAATGAAAATTTTAATGTATATCAAACAGGGACATAGTTGCATATTCGGTCTTGGATGCATTCACCCCATTCAAATCTCTTTAAATTGTAACGTGACTCTCATGAAAATATACGTCACTTAAAGTTTATATGCTCCTGCTTGAGTTGGGAAGCTAATTTTTGCTTCATACAATTTCACATGAGAGGACCAAGTGACGATAAACAAAGATTTGAATGATTTAGTCATTGGGGATTGAGATGTTCATCTGATATAGTGATTTGTAAATGAAAGTCTGGAATGAAATTTGAGGTTCTTGAATCCCTTTTCGGGTTTATTTTTGGGTTTTGCGGCCAGGTTGCATACATGAGTTGCTGGAGCTCTCCCCTTGCAGAAATAAATGTTACGACGTAAACATATACTTTATTTAGCCTTTGCTTAGTGGGTATTAAAATCAGGTTTTTAGTATATTTTGATAGAAGTTGATGAAATGTGTGGTTGAAAAGTTGTAGGACCCATGATACATGTGATTAAAATTAATTATTGACTTTGACTTAGATTAAAATTTAGATTTTAATCACAGGGATTAAGAATAACTCTTGCAGTAATAAATGATAGGACGTAAATATATACTTTATGCAAGAGTAATTGGAGCAAGAATGAGTGCGGTAAATAGTAAAGAAGAAAATTGTGACTTAAACATGCTGTGCTCATAACCAATAACTTTAGGCAGTAATAATTTCGTGGCGGCTATAATGTGTATTTGGAGTATTTTTTTCAGGTTTCGAACAACCATGTTTACTGGAGAACGCGCACACATGCAGAATTGGCTAGTCATTTTTGCTTGAGGACCTCTTTGATGTAGATTTTGTAGAAAGTGATATTTTGAATAATGTGTTTAAAAAGTAAGGAAAAAAAAATGTATGTTTGAAAAAAAAAAAAAATTATAATCATGTGAAATTATTTTATAGAGAATTTGAGCTTGCCAAGTTGAGAGAATTCAAAAGTTTTGTTGACTTAACATACTTTATATTTCATATAGATGTGATTTTGTTTTATTTTAAGAAAATAAAAGATATCATTATTGTGTTGCAGATATAACACATTGGAGACCAATTTCAAACTTGGATATAACTTAGACATTAATGGCAAGTAGATAAAAAATCTTTTTGACTTATTTGTCATTCAAATAACGATCTATATAAGACATTAAAAATGCTCCGACTATGATTTAGTTACGTCGTTAGGAATAAGTTAAACATGGAAGTTTCATATTGGGAGGGTGCCTGGGCCCTTCAATAGGGAGCTTCCATGTGTCCATTATGGATATCATTATGAAAAATATTTTGTACACATAGCATTTCCCTCATTTTATCACCCTTGCATTCTTTTGTAGTTTGTACAAAACTACATTGAACCGTGCGTTACCCCCCTCTCTCTCTCTCTCACACACACGCGCGCGCACACACACACATTGAACCCTGCATATGAAGAATTGGTAACATATAATTTGATCGTATGCCCTGATACATATCTTTGCACCCCTTTACTTGTAGTTGTCATTGTCCCTGAATCAATTGGAGTACTTCGCAGGGTTTAAACGAAAAACGAGAAAAAGATAAATTTCTTACAAGAAGAGTAGCCTTCTTCACTTCAAAGACTTGAAATTCTAGCTTTTTCTTTCTCTTCTTCATTGTATCTTCTCTTTTTTTCCGTGTGTAACCTTCTTATTTGACCTAGAATATGTCCTTATATAGTATTCGATCCATCTTAAAAGTATTGCCTCAAAAAAGACTAAAATACCTTAGAATAGAAAAAGACAAAAAATGGAACTTTTCCTGGGACGGGCCGCAGTTTGCAAATCAAGATCGTCGGGAATTTTTTATTTTAATTTTTCTACTGCAATTGGACCGCAGTTTGCAATCCGCGATAACCCCTACAACTATCAACGTTTTACACTCCTTACTTCAAGTTTTCTGTATGATTTTGGTCCCTTTTGATGCAAATTTTATATATCGATTTCACAACTTCCAAAAGCTTTCCACATTGATCGCCAAACCTTCATAATCACCCAAAATGGTCATTTTCCAAGTTTTGAAAGCGAACAAATCAGTCTCCAAAGTTCCATATGTTGAACTAGTAACTTTCCTCCGATTGCTTTCTTAATGCTTCTTGTCAATTTTGTGCAATCCGATTAGTTTTCAATTACGTTTAAAATCTTATTTCTTACCGGTACGGGTTTTACCTAAAATAACAACATTTACACTAAATTAAGCAGAAATCGCTCAATTTGCAAATATTTATCAAGTTTATAAACATGTAAAACACACTTATCAATAGTCGTTAGAGATAATTAATTTGCATGGATTTATATATTAAAATCGTGACCACATTTTGTTGACAAATTTATTCAAAATGTTAATTATATTGGATTTATATTTTTAAATTGTAACCAAATTTGGTTGACATTTATATGCAAAATGTTTCGTGTGAAACTAATATGCAGATGGGTAGCTATAAATGACTCATGAATGTAATTTCTTTCCTACTACCCAACTTTAAGCTGAAAGGAAAAAGACAGTAAAATCTTGAATGAGATTGGTACTTGGTAAATAGGTTCAGTAGAAAAAGACAGAATTATGCAGTTGAACTGATTCAATGAAGTTCATTATGCTTTTAATAAGCTAAATCTTTTTGTTACTTTTGATCTTGGAGTTTACTCAACCTTTATGCGACTAAACGTAACATGTTTGATTGTGCTTAAAATTAAGTCGCTTTTAAGCTACTTACGAGTACACTTCAGAGTTTGTGTGTATCTCCCTAGCTCTCTATATATAACAATGACCTTGTGACTTGTGAGTTCTCCATTTTAGGGTTTTTCTCTCCTTAATGTCTCAGTGGGAAGTTCCAATGTGGGTTCATTTTCTGTTTTGTTCTTTGTTCTTTGCATTTTTACAAAGTTTTTGCTATGCAAATGACAAGGAAATTGAGGTTGTTGGACTTGCAGAATGTGCTGACTGCAAAGAGAGCAACATCAAAACCAGTCAAGCCTCTTCAGGTAAATTCACGTTCTTCCTGGTGCACGCTCGACTAGAAAGTATTGAACATCATAACTAACAAATATTTAACTGTATGTGATAGTGGATTAGGACGTTGCATATCTCTTTTCTTTAATCTTATCCGATTCAACGTATAGATGACACGTTGGATTGGACAATACTGTACAAGATTAACAAAGAAAAAGAGAAAAATCACATTTGTTGTCCCGCATTAAAGTGCATACCTAACATGTAAAAAAAATATATATTCACGGATGTCTCGTGTATACTAAATTGTTCTCCATGTTTTGCAGGGCTCCATGTAACCATCGATTGCAAGCTCGAGAATGGAGAAGTAAAAAGTAGGGGGAAAGGAAAAGTTGATGAAGAAGGAAAATTCAAAGTTTTAGTTCCTGAGAGGATCCTGCTGGAAGGAAAGCTCAAGGAGGAATGCTATGCACAACTTCACAGTGCATCTGCTGCATGTCCAGTCCACAGTGGCCTAGAGGAATCCATGATCGTAGTTTTAAAATCAAAAACTGATGGAAAATACAGATTGAAACCAAAGGGAATTCTGAAATTTTCCGCTGCATTATGCAAATCTGATTTCTATTGGCCATTTTGTCATCCACATTTTCCTCCATGGGGGGATCACTTTGGCCATCCATGGTTTTTACCTCCATTTCCACCAATTTTTCACAAACCATGCCCTCCCATTTACATGTCAATGCCACCTCCTCCGCCTTCCCAGCCAAAACCACCAGCGCCCAGCCAGCCTCCTACTCAGCCACCCATAGATCAACCCCCATTACCACTTTACCAGCCACTTCCTCCTCCAATTCCAATCTACAAACCAAAGCCACCACCGGTAAAGCTGCCTCCTGCTCCAGTTCCAATCGATAAACCACCGGTTTACAAGCCACTTCCTCCACCAATTCCAATCTACAAACCGAAGCCACCACCTGTAAAGCCACTTCCTCCTCCAGTTCCAATCGACAAACCACCGGTAAAACAGCCACTTCCTCCACCGATTCCAATCTACAAGCCGAAGCCACCACCAATAAAGCCAATTCATCCTCCAGCTCCAATCTACAAACAGCCACTTCCTCCACCAATTCCAATCTACAAACCGAAGCCACCACCAGTAAAGCCGCTTTGGCCACCAGTTCCAATCTACAAACCACCAGTTCACCGGCCGCTTCCTCCACCAATTCCAATATACAAACCGAAGCCACCAGTAAAGCCACTTCCCCCACCAATTCCAATCCACAAACCACCAATATTAAAGCCACTTCCTCCACCAGTTCCAATATACAAACCACCAATAAAGCCAGTGCTGCCACCAGTTCCAATATGCAAATCACCAGTAAAGCCACTTCCTCCACAGGTTCGAATCTACAAACCACCAGTAAAGAAACTTCCGCCGCCGGTTCCAATTCACAAACCACCAGGAAAGCCAGTTCCACCACCAGTTCCAATAATATACAATCCACCAGTTTACCAGCCACTTCCACCACCAGTTCCAATTTACAAGCCAATTCCACCAATCTTCTGGAAACACTGTCCTCCTTTCCCATGGATTCCTCCACATTACCTCCACCACCCTAAGATTGGACGGTTCCCGTTTCCTCCTCTACCTCCTTTTATTCCTCAGCCGTAGGCTTCAACGGGTGTAAAAATGAGCTGGACAAATCTTGTTTCATTTATTTTAGATGTTAAAATTTTCATTTATGCAATGAAAAACTCTAAGGAGAGTAAACATCTGAAAATAAATGAATGCTAAGAGAGATGGATCAGTTTTTATTTCCCAGTGTTGGAGTTGATGTGTGTTACTTTGTTGAATTCAATATTATCACTTGTAAACTGTCATCGTAGTTACTTTCTTTGGGGTACGGAAAAGAAAAGATCGCTAATTTGGACTTCCAAAAAATGCTACCTAATCATTTGAAACTCGTGAGTGCATTGGTATGGCTGACAAGTACTAAAAAGTAAATAGAATTTCGACCCCGCCCCAGCGGCCCCGAATGGGACGAAAAAAATCTGCCCCAATGGGTTGGCGGGACGAGGCAAGGTGGAGATTGCAACCCCGCCTCAGGTCACGGGGCGGGGATAGGAGGGGGTGTCCCGCCCCGTGAAGAATTTAAAAAAATAATTAACGACAAATTAAAAAAGTATATTAATTAAATGGAATTTTTTGAAAAAAAAAATAAAAATAAACGGGGTAGGAAACAAGGCAAGTCCATGCCCCGCACCCGCCTCGTTGCCCCTTATCCCACCCCAAACCTGGCCCGTTGCCATCTCTAATCTCACGAGAACTGTATCCAGCTATGAAGTTAAGGATGGTAACGGGGCGGGTATGGGACATGTCGTCTATTCCCACCTCCGTCCTGTAGGATATTTTTGTTACCTTACCCCATTCCCATACCCAGTTAAAATTGGACGGAACGGGATCGGGGCGGGGCAAGTCTCTTGTCCCATTTATTTTTTCTTTTTATTTTTTATTTATTTTATTTTTTGTTTTTTTTTGTCTTTGGTTAGTAAATATTATTACTTTTTTACTAATTTGTTAAAAACAACTTATGTTCTCTTTAAAAATGATGATAAATTTATTATTTTTGTTCGATAAAAAACTTAAATTTGAATTTAACTTTAAACGGGGCGATGACTATATTTATAAATTTATTATTTTTGTTCTATTAAAAACTTAAATTTGAATTTAACTTTAAACGGGACGGTTAGCGGGACGGGGACTATATTTCCCGTACCCGCCCAGAATCCACTTCGGGGTCATGACCCTCACCCCATCCCCCCCCCGTTTACCTCGTTAGGCGGATAATTCTCGTCACATTCGGGGCGGGACCCCACGGGTATCGGGTTGAACGAATTTTTTTGTCATCCCTATATAAAGTCAAGTAAATCTAGCCTTAACTGAACTATGCCAAACTTTGAGAGAAATTTGTGTTATCTACCAGAAGAAAAAAAAAATAGCATTTAATGAGAAATTTGGAGAAGTTTGGAACATTATAAGGGCACTAGGACTTTGACATGACATATGGTGTTCAACTTTAATTATCAAATTCCCACATCGAGAAATAAATATTTGAATTGATAATTAATGTTCTTAATTTATCTCACAATCTCTCTCTAATAAAAGTAAACATATTCTAACTTATGACTTTCTAGTTTCTATATCACCGAAATTTGTAAACAACACTGCTCTTAAATAAAGAACATTCAACAAACGGTCACGCTTTAAACCATACAAGGCTATCTTCAATTAGGGGTTGATTGGTGCCTCACATACAAATTTTTTTCCTCAATTCATCACACACACAGTAATTGAGGCATTAACTAAAAGTCCTAGTGAGACTCATTTTTTCCCCTTTCTCCACAAGGAAAGACAATGTGTAATTACTATTGATGAGGTCATTACCTGTATGCCCGAGCACTAAGCTAACCAAAATACCCTGCCCTGAACTATGGAGCTACAGTCCTCGAGTTACACATCCTCGGGATGTATCGAGGATGG
>CAIGRF010228941.1:13083-24718 GCA_903798235.1 Fraxinus ornus | reverse complement strand
AAGATTCATTAGTCACTTGATTTTTGGGTTCAAATGGTTGTTTTGATTTCAAATTAGGGCAAATTGAAGAAATTAGCATTTAATAATTTTAACTTCAAAGAATTGTAGTAAAAAAAAATGCGTGCCTTGGCGCCCATAATTGCGCCAAGGCGCGCTTTAGCGGTCAACGACAATCGTTGACCGCTAAATAAGAAGCTAACCAACTTGGCTTGACGTTTTGGCCACGTCTCACACCAAGATGCGCCTTTTAGAACACTACTCTTGAGTCAATCAATAAAATGCGTATACAAGTTAAAGCCCCATTTTCTTAGAATTCATTTTTTTCAAAACTCATTTTCAAAAATAAAAAAAAATTACATGTAAATCAAATTTTTTTCACTGCACGCATTTTCCAAAAAAAAAAAAAATTTATTTCAAAATCTTTTAATTCAAAATAATGGGACTGAAATAAGGGCTAAATAAACTACATTCATTGCAAATGGTCCAACATGTACTTAACTATACTAAATAGGTATATTGATGCATTTCGGTTAAGTGCTTAACATCCAGGCTCATATCCGTAGTCCACACACATATGCACCATAATCAGTTAGAATACATCACAGATCCTATGCTTACTGTGAGCTCGAAATATGGAACCGCAACAAAACTTTATTGTTCACAAATACTGGTGCAGTTTCTGCTTTT
Organism: Fraxinus ornus; assembly: GCA_903798235.1. Taxonomy (NCBI): domain Eukaryota; kingdom Viridiplantae; phylum Streptophyta; class Magnoliopsida; order Lamiales; family Oleaceae; genus Fraxinus; species Fraxinus ornus. Next base: position 24,031 of record CAIGRF010228941.1, on the reverse strand, counting down.
CTAATTATATGTATGGGTGAAATGCTGTTCACTAAGCTTGACGGTTTTGGCGATCGTAGTGGTATAACCAAAGAAACGTATCGTATGAAATCTAGGTTAGCCTAACATATTTTATTTGGAGTCATAATTCATGCTACATCACAAGAAGTTCTCTGGTTCATTTTGTTTTGGAGATTTAATTCCTTTTGCATCATAGTGGTGATATGCAGAAGGTACAACTTAATATTCTTACTTCTATTGTTTGTGGACAAAATAATTAAAATAAAGCATTAATTAACCGAATTGGCATCACCATACAGGCCAATTGAAAAGCAAGGCTTCTCGAATACTTAGCTCCAAATGGTAATATTGTTTTTGGGGCTATAAAATGATGCGTTCATATGTTCCATGGTGTGATCAACTCGAGAGGGGAAACGAAAAGTGTACTTCACTTGTTTTTTCCGTTGGTATTCTGTTCTGTTCTTTCTGTTTCTGATAACATATTCTGCTCGTAGATGAGTTGAGAAAGCAAACCGACTAAAATAAACCCGAGAACTGCAGCTTTCCTCCAGTCGAATGAATCGATTGAGGCTTCAATGATGCCAATGACTACTAAGCCAATCAGTGCAAGGTAAATGTTCCTTCTAGTTACTGAACCTGCATTTTTTTTGGTAAGCTCCCTGATTTTCTCTGTTTCTTCCTTGGTTTTTTCTACTTCAATTGGTGTTTTGGGTTTCAAGTTTTTGAAGAATAGCCCTTCATTTCTGTCTCTCTGAATTTGGTCTTCAAAGTCTGTTACCGTTTGTTCATTCTTCTCAATCTCCAATTTGTTCAACTCCGTAGATTCTTCAAAGGCTTGCATCTGGCTCTCAATATTTTCCATTATCTGCTCAACAAATGAACAAAATCCAGTTATTGATAGATGGAATCCCCTAAAAATGCTTTTTCTACGCATTTTATAAAAAAGTTGTTCGACAGACCCTGGCTCCGGCTTCATCCAATTCTCTGAGGGCATTTTCTCCTATCTGGTCAATTTCAGCATTGGCTTCTTCAGCAAACTGGGTCAGATAGTCTGATCTTTCGTCCAAGTAATCAGTGAGACGGACTTTTTGGGCTTGAAGCATTGCAATTCTGGCAAGAAGCTCCTGCTTACGAGTATCTCCTTCAGGTGCCTTACCCTCTGGATTTGAATTATCCGAATCATTGGACTTGCTGAGGGACAGGATAACCCGTCGTCTCTGAAAGTACTCTCTTTTGTGGACAAGATGATGGATAGGAGTGAACGATGTTTGAATTGCTTTAAGAAAAACCATAGTCTGTTTTCGCTTTGTTAGCAGAGTTGAGAAGGGGATTCAGTTTCACATATGTACAATGAATATGTTTCGGACCTCACACTAGACTTTGCCTTATCTTCTAGTTTGTATTTATATATTCTTGAAAGGGAAATAAGTGATTCATATCATTTGGACAACTTATACTAGTTGGAGTTAAAAGTACAGATTCAAGCTTGACAAATTAAAAAAGATTTCTTATTTTAAAATTTACTTATTCACTTTTAAGTAAACTTTTCGAGCTTAGCCAAATATTCTTATCTTCCCTACTAGAATTCTACTAAGTAAGACTCTTCCGTGGAGCAGTAAGCTTGGCCTCAAAAGATAGTGAGTAGATAAGACTTTGTTCGTGTTTGGCATAAGTAATTTAATTTAAGTGATTATAAACTATGAGTTCTACAAAATATGTAGATAAACAGCATGTCTGATCTGCTCAATTATTAAACTAAGCTCTCCCAAACATGCTCTCTATCTTTAGCAAACTTGATGTTGAAGGAACAATAGTTTCAAGAACAGAAAAATTAAGCAGAAATTAACAATAAAAATTATTGGATTAATAAGAAAAAACACTTCCCCTATTCACAAATTTTCATCACATGGTAATAAAGCATAAGAAGCGCTAAACGATTAAACCTAAATAATAGATGAACTCAATCAAAGAGGTTTTCCTGTGACCTTCTTGTAAGTGTAGAACTTTGCAATCAACAGATACACGAAGAAGTTGATTAAGCTGAGGATGGCCAATAACCAATAGAAGTAGTCGAGATGGCCCAGGTTCAAGTTATCCGGAATCCACCCAAGTTTCCCGTCTCTTGTGGTAATGTCGGTCACAATCGTCACTAAAAGAGTACTCAGGTAGTTACCTAATGCAACCGTCGTGAGAGAGAGAGCTGAGCACAAGCTTCTCATCGCATCAGGTGCCTGGTCGTAAAAGAACTCCAATTGGCCAATGAATGTGAAAACTTCTGCACATCCAACCAGAAAGTACTGAGGCACTTGCCAGAAGATTGACATGGGGATTGTTTTACGATCATAGTAATTATTTCTTCTCACATAGTCAAGCCTAATAACCTCTAGTGCACCAGAAACGACCATGGCAAAAATTGAGATGACAAGTCCAATGCCCATTCTTTGGAGCTGGGTAAATCCACGTTCATGGCGAGTGAACTTCCTTACAACTGGAATGATTATTTGGTCGTAAACGGGCACCCAGAAAATGACACTGACTGTATCAAAGAGAGAGAGGGATGCTGATGGGATTTCAAAATGAGGGCCAATATGTTGGTCCATGGTGTTGCCTTGTAGTACAAACATTGTGCTCATTTGACTGTATACAGTTGCAAAAACTATTCCAGATGCCCAAACGGGGAGAATCCTGACTATCGACTTTAGTTCTTCAACTTGAGTAACAGTGCAAAGTCTCCAGGGATCCACCATACCTTTGACATTGTCTGTTTCAGTCTCCACCGCAGCCTTATCAAAGAACCTAGAATTTAATATGTTCAATTTAGCACAGTGTCAAAAACTTTGCAAGTATTCGAAATTCTTGATTTTAATATAACTACCTGAACTTCTCAGTGTGCTCAAGTTTCCGGCTCCCTTGGATGTTAGATTCCACATCGGGAGTTTCATAAAGGAGAGACTTGTCAGATGGAACTTTTACGCTATGTTTTCTCATGGATGCAACCAACACCTGAAAGATTCGTGTGAGGGGACTCCCTCCGGGTTTTTGAAGCCGATACAGATGACTCCCCGAGAAGAAAAAGATGACTGCAATAGCCATAGCAACTGTTGGAACCCCGAACCCCCAACTCCAGCCCACATGCATTTGTATCCATACCAAAACTGACGAAGCAATAAGAGCACCGATATTAATTGACAGATAAAACCAATTGAAGAAGGAGCTCTTCTTTTTCCTCTCGATTTCATCAGTTTCATCAAACTGGTCTGCGCCAAAGGAGGAGACGCACGGTTTGATTCCTCCAGTTCCGAGTGCAATAATGTATAATGCTGCAAAAAAGACTGCTGCTTGTGATCCTGTTGGATTACAATCGTCCTTAATACATTCAGGCTTTAGCGCATGGACTGAAGCAGACAACGTTAGGAGTGTCATTCCCTGAAATAACAAAATATTTTCGTGAATTTCCACGGAAAAATTAACCTGCTTGACTGCACGATATCTCTCAATTAAGAATAAAATTCAGAGTTGTTGTACAAATAACAAGTGTATTATTGCCCCCATCAAACATGTCGCAGGCGTGGTTATCCCAAACATGGTACAAATATGATAACAGAGGATCCCAAGAACTAGAACAAAACATTCACAGTGAAATCAAATTAGTATTTTGAAGACAAGGAGAAATACTCACTATAAGATAAATGATTACGAAAATGGCAATTGTCCAGTATCTTCCGAGGTAGGAATCAGCCAGGAAAGCTCCAATCAGTGGTGTGATGTAGCAAGTTCCCGACCAATTCGTAACATTGTTTGATGCAGTCACATTCGATTGGCCAAGGCGTAACTTGAGATAATTCACCAGATTAGTACTCATGCCATAGTATGCCAACCTCTCAGAGCATTCATTTCCTAGTCGAATAAAGTTTCAATTACGTTAAATACTCGAACTAATTATACTTACACCTTGTATAGAACTAAATAGAAACCTTACCAAGGATAAAACGGCATGCCTTCCAATTTCCAGTTTTCCTCTTATCAGCAGGCTTTTTATGGATATCCAGTGTTCCATCATTCGTATAGATGTTTTCATCCCCCATGGCAGTAATCTGTCAAGCCTTCGACTCAATAATGTCACTCAACACTCTCTCTTAAGTCTTAACGATGCACCTGCATAAAAATGATCAGAATTAAAGAAAATTACCACCTCATATCTGTTCTTGAATAACACAAACTCATTAAAACCCACTTCTATCAGATTGCTCTAATATAGAAAACTCTATTGCAAGTTGTGTAGATGAAAACAATAAAATATGACGTAGTTCGACAACTTAGTAATCCCATATCTTCAATTAGTAATTGCCTCATTGACGTTGACCCAAAAAATTACTTTATTCTTCCCCATCTCTCTTTGGATCCATTAGTCAAAGATTGCTCCTGCTGTGTGTGTACACACAAAGACAGCTGGCATAAAAAATCAAGAAAATGTAGACAAACAGAATATCCTCATCAAATGAAGAATCAAGAATGTGAAAACGAATCCACAAATTCAACCTTCAATAAACGGTCAAGATTCTTGAAAATAAAAATAAAAAAATCAACCAATTTTTAACCAGATAACGTAATCAGTCACAAGAGTAAATTTCGTGATAATGATCATTATTCATATTTATAATACAAGTATTCTATAAAGTAATTTGAACTTGATAGAGATCTTCGTGAATTCATTACCCAGATCTTTGAAAATTTTGAACTATTCAAAAAAAGGCCATAAAAACTGGAAAGTCCCCAAGAAAACAGAAACAGACAATAATAATCATTATAAAGGAATCAAGGAGAAGATAATATAGTATTTTAATATTCAGTGAAAAATTAAGCATACCTTTTGACAAAAAAGGATAAGATCAAACCTTGAAGAAAAGAAGTTTCTTATGAATATGGTTGTGGGATCTAGAGTGCGAATCCGTAGCCACTCACCGGGCTCCTATTATATGTATATTTTCACCCATGGACCTACTATGATATTATGGAATAGAGCATGGTTTATGCAAAGAAAAATAATTAAAATTAATGAGATTATAATTAAGATGGGTGACAGCTAGCTTGATAATATGTGGTTGAAAGTTAAAACAAAAGAACTATATATAAACTTTACCCTTGAACTAAAATTCGTTCTAAATAAGTTTTCAGTTATATTTGTACAAAATCGCAATGTTGGTTTTTCTAAAGAGTAACCCTAACGAGGTTACAGAGCATTACTCTTTTCTGTTTGTACACGTGAATAAGTTCTCAATTTTCTAAAGAGCAATGTTTCCATAATTCATTTTCAACAAAATATTATTTCGTAAAATAATTTTCCATATTTTTTAACTATACATTCTCTAAATAATCATTATTTCAAAACACATTTCCCCTAGAAAATATGTCTCAAATGTCATTTGTCTCGTCCCCTCGAAAAATAGAATGGCATGTATAATGTATTTGTAAAAGAGAATTTTAAAGATTGTTTTGGACTAAAATTCAGTTCATGTACGATTTTGAAATAGAGCCTCTAGAGCATGTACCATTTTTGTATTAACCATAATGTTTAACTTCCACGCATAGGTCGGCCATTGGTTTTAATTGACGGATATTGATTTTTATATGGTTGAAAAATTATTTATGAGTTGAGGATATTTATGGAACAAAATTCATTTTATATATCTATGTCTATAATACATTAAGTGATAATAATTTTTTAGATGTTTATAGTCCTACTACAATTCACTTATTCAATAAGGTAAACTGTAATAAATTAAATACTGCAAAACCATTGTTCATGCATTTATTCCCTATTATTAATTTTCAATTAATTAAGATTCACGTTCGTTTAAGTAATATTAATTAAAATTTCACATTCACATTCACGTTCATGTACATATTATTAATTTTCAATTAATTAACATTAACATTCATTTAATTAATATTAATTTTCAAGAATGCAGTTCATTATTCACGTCCATATATACTAATTAGCATTTAGTTTCATTTAATTATAAATTTAAATTATATGCATTTAGTATAAATGATTTAACAGATTCCATTGTCACGTATATATTCATTGGTATTAATTATAAATTAATTACTATTCATATTAATTCATGTATCGTATTTGTCATTCATCTTCATTATGTATTTAGTTGTAATTTTAATACTCACATTCAGGTATGCATTTCATTATTTATGTGCATGCATAATAATTAATATTTATTTTCAAGGACTTTTATTTTTCTCATATTTAGATCAAAATGATAAATGAAGGATCGAATATTACTTTCACAAAACTTATAAAGCATTTTCAGAATGATGTGCAACGCATGTTCAACTATGACTAGTATATTAAATACCAAATCAAGCGAGAACCATTTTTTGGACATCAATTAAATTATTTCGATAGTACATTACTTTTCATTTTTCAATATGTCTTTAATTTACAAACTGTTATAAATAATATAATTAATTATCAATTAATTAACATTGACATTCATTTAATTAATATTATTTAGAACTTTACATTCATACTATGTTATTAAGAATTAATTAACAATCACATTCACATTCACATTCACATTCAATTAATTAATATTAATTAGAATGAAATTCATTATTCATGTTGTTAATTAACATCTAGTTTTCACTTAATTGAAAATTAAATTATATTCATTTAATATAAATTATTTAACATTCATTGCCGTGTATATATTCCTTGGTATTAATTCTAAATTAATCAACATTAATGTAACATTCATGTATTGCATTTTTCATTCATTTTCATTTAATTGAAAATTAAATAAATGATTTAACATTCATTATCATGTATATATTTCATGATGTTGAATTTAAATTAATTAACATTCGCGCATATTCAAATATCACATTTACAATACTTATAAAATATTTCATAATAACGTACGTTGACTAGTAAGTTTAAAGTAACAAGTACGTAATTACTTAAATTTGGTGATAGAAAAGTCTTTTAGTATTTATTTTTATTCATTCCTATCAAAAGTTCAATTAGTCTAAGATTCAATGACAGCTTTTAATGTTGGAAGGTAACAATTAGAGTCAAAGCACCAATAATAAGAAGATATGATTGGAAAATTGGCTGAAGTTTCTTAGTGGATTAAGCAAGTCCCACAAATCACAATTAGATTTTCTTTTATTAATTATATATAGACAAGACTGTGACTTCCACTTATCTTTCCCATTTGAAATGCGAAAAGCCATTAGCCACAAAAAAAAAATTGAATTAAATATAATTCCATATTAAAAAATCTATAACATGTTTATTATGGAAGATAGAATAATAATGTACTAGTTTTATTTATTATACTTTTCAATTCTGTCTTATCGAATGTATACATAAAACAATATCACTTATGTTATATAAAATTGAATATTCGATAGATAGGAATTTTTTATTTTTTCCTCAATATTTTTGTCTTATAATATAAGGCCCACTCTATAAAGCTAGTGGTTAGTAGTGAGCAACTACAATATAAATGAAAAATAGACAAATAATCCTTATCAAAATCAAACTAAGCAGCTGGAATTTTTTCCACTATAATCACTATTAACGTCAACCTTTGACCTAAACAAAAATCTGTGGAAGATACAAATCCAACAGTTAGGAAAAATGAGGGGAAAAAAAAAAAAAAGAGGAAAGGGGTAAGTCAATAATTCCTTGTCAGAGTCAAACTACACGGCCGGTGCTTTCCCCACAAAGATTACTGTTATCATCATCCTTTGACCTAACTAGGAGTGCGCAAAACCCCAAATCAATCCGAGTAAATCGTCCAATTCGACCCAAACCGACTAGTTTGGATCGATTTTTTTTCCCTTTTTTGGGTGGGTTTCGGATAGCCGGGTCGGGTCGGGTCGGGTCGGGTCGGATTATGGGCTAAGAACCCAAACCCAATCTAAACCGACCCGACCTGATACATTAAAAAAAAAACGACGTTAAATACTTAAATTGAAAAACAAAGCCCTAAGACCCAAATCGCCTTCACGCTCTCTCCATCCTTCATTCTCGACATCGCCTCAAAGGTCAAAGCCAAATCTCGCCAATCATTGAGATTCACACAGTGTTGTAATTGCTGCTGGGTGAGTATAAGGTCATGGTTGTCGACAATTTGGACAATTGTTCCGAAACTGCCATCAACATAGTTCGAGAACTCGCTGGTAAACATGTCTCCAACCTCATTTTCCACCAGGTCCTTTTCTGTCATTTGCCTCCTGTACTTCTTGCAAAACTTGTTTACGAGTATTGGGCTTTTGACACGAGGATTTTATTTTTATCGATCTTGTCAAGAAAAAAAAAAAAAAACCTCAATTTATCTTGATAGGTGTTTAATATGTATTCATTGATTAGTTTGTTTTAAAATACTCTCTCTTCTTGGTTGTGTAATTAACCTGTGGAATTGGATAGTGTGTGATGTGGTCATTATTATGGATACCTCGAGCACGAGGACCGTCATGGCTCTCCCTTTTCGATTATAGGATCCAAGTCCTCGAGCTTGTATAGTCCTCGAGATACCTNTATGGCCCCGTTCGGTAGGGATTACAATCCAATTAAAATTAAAAATAGAACAGTGCTACTCTACCAGACCTGGTAGAGGTCTGGTAGAGCAGCTGTGTCATGGGGGTGGATGATAAAACATTTGGGGGGGTTTTTTTAATGAGGACCCACCTCATGTGAGAAGAGTTGTTTTGCCAGGCCTTTACCAGGCCTGGCAAAACAGCATTAGCCTTAAAAATATGATCGTTATTGGGTCCCACTCGTCTAATAAAAATCAACAATTACAGCTAATTTTTCAATTTTAATCCGATTTTAATCTCTACCGAACAAGCACACAATTTTGGGGCGAGGGATAGGGTTTATAGCGCTATGAACCTTGTTAAAATAAGTAGTCCAAACTCTTATATAATATTTTTTTAATTTCCTCTTTACTTGTGTGTGACTTCATTGTTAACCAAATCATGGTTTCATATTATTTTGTTATCAAAGTAAATATATAAATTTTCGTAAAGAAGCCTTGATATTCTATTATTTTAACAAAAAAAAAATTATCAACACGACTTTGACCTTCAAAATTTTTATCGTAAATTTTTCTTTACTGATATCTTCTTTTATAGTAATGTGATAATAAATTGAACAAATAATGAGAATCGAGTAAAATGTCGATCTTCCACTTTATTTTGGATTCATGTCTCTCTATTTCAAAAAGGAAGTTCGTCTTAAAAATGCAACAAGTTCATCCAATATTGGTTAAGTGGTGATCTTTATAACCTCTATAATTGAATTTCCTTACCTTATTTATCAAGAATTCACATCAAATGAGCAGCTTCACGTGAATGCAACTGAAACGTCATTTTTGAAGAACATGGCAATAAGTGAAGCACAAAACAAAATTAACTGCCTGTTTGGTACGGCTTAAAATTCAATTAAAATCGAAAATATGGTCGTTATTGGGTCTCACTCGTCTAATAAAAGTTAACAATAACGGCTAGTTTTTCAATTTTAATTCGATTTTAATTTCTACCTAACATGTCATATGAATGGGCAAAACCCAAACCAACCCGAGTAAATCGTCCAATTCGATCCAAACCGATCGGTTTGGATCGGTTTTTTGCCTTTTTGGGTGGGTTTCGGGTATTGGGTTAGATTATGGGTTAAGAACCCAAACCCGATCTAAACCGGCCCAACCTGACCCGATACATAAAAAAAAAAAAAAAAAAAAAAACGATGTTAAATACTTAAATTGAAAAACAAAGCCCTAAGACTCAAATCGCCTTCACCTCTCTCCATCCTTCACTCTCGACGTCACCTCAAAGCCAAATCTCACCAATCAGTGGGATTCACACAGCGCTGTAATTGCTGCTGGGTGGGTAGAAGGGAAAAATGCTACTCCTACACACCTTGAGAACTCGCTGGTAAACATGTCTCCAACCTCATTTTCCACCAGGTCCTTTGCTGTCATTTGCCTCCTGTACTTCTTGAAAAACTTGTTTACGAGTATTGGGTTTTTGGCACGGGGATTTTATTTTTATTGAATTTGTTAAGAAAAAAAAACCTCAATTTATCTTGATAGGTGAGGTGTTTAATATGTATTCATTGATTAGTTTGTTTTAAAATACTCTCTTCTTGGTTGTGTTGATAATTAACCTGTGGAATTGGATAGTGTGCAAAGATTTGGTTTTTTTTTTTTACATTTTTTGAGTTAATTTTACTAGTGTGGACTGAAGAGTTTGATATGAGAAGTGGGATATTGGGGGATTTTTGTTGCTTTACATGCTTTTGATCTCATCCTCAGTTATTGATTTGTTGAGAAGTGGGATATTGGGGGATCTTCATTTACTTTATTTCTCATAAGCAAGAATTATTTATTTCTCTCGGTTAGTGTTTAATGCAGGGATAATGCTACTTGTACAAAATGGTTGACAAAATAGCCACATGGCACCCAGGCACCCCTCCAATAGGGGGGGTGCCATGTGGCTAATTTTGTCAACCATTTTGTAATGTGTTTTGTACCTATAGCATTACCCTTAATGCAGGCAGATTGGAATTCTTTGGTTAGCTACTTGTTACTGTAGATTAGATTTTCTTAGGTGATGGGAGAAAAGCCTCGAAACATAAAATTATCTCATATCACAGTATTATTTGTAAAACAGTGGAAATGTCACGAAATACTTCTTTTTTCTGTTTTGTAACATAATGAAAGTCGAATGAATTTCTTTATGGGGAAAAAAATCAAAAATAAGGTGTTTAAGTTTCTAAATTCAAAAATCAGGTTTTATTTTTATTTTTATTAAATAAAGATAATAAAGTCACATTTTTGTAATTAATGGTCACATATTCATAATTATAAGTCACGAATTTATTTACTGGTCACATATCGTCAAATTTTTTGGTCACAAATTATTT
>CAIGRF010228941.1:0-12324 GCA_903798235.1 Fraxinus ornus | reverse complement strand
GGGGGGGGGGGGGAGGGACAGAGATGGAAGAGGGGAGGCGAGAGAGATGGAAGAAGGGGGAAATGAAAATTAGGGTTTTAATTTTTTTTTTTTACCTCAATTATGATTAAAAAACTTTGACACCTGACATTTGCACAGTAAACTTTAAATACAGGGGGCAGTGTAATTTCCTCTTTCTGTATGTCATCTATTGATATGAAAGGGTTATATACAGTACATATAACTAATATGGCTCCTTAATTAGAGCATATACAATGTAAATTCCTATTTACATTCCTATATAAATGGAAACAAATCAAGAAGCAAAACAGGAATAAAATCGATAATGGTTGATTGTCTAAAAGGAAGGAGACCCAGACTTTTAAATTATCAGTTGACTTCATATTTCTTAACATAAATGTCACAAAATTTGTATAACCAAACCGACCAACCCAATCCAACCCGACCGATACTTGATTGGGTTAGGTTGGGTTGGGTTGGGTTGGGTTGTGTTAAATTTTGATCAAACTGATTATGTTGGGTTGAGTTTGGATTAAGGCAAAAATCGACCTAACCCGACCCAACGCAACCCATGCCCACCCCTAAGACCTAACAAAATCTGTGGGGAAAATAAAGAAGACAAAGCTAACAGTTTGGAATTAGCAGAAAATGAGGAAAAAAAAATTTGGGAAGAAAACATGAGAAACCCGTAAGGGGGGCACAATACAATGCAAGCATTAACATTTTATGAAATGATGTCGTCACCATTTTTTTTGTTTTTTTTGCTTCCTATAATTATATGTTGATCACTTATTCATCGGTTTATATTATTTGTTGCGATCAAGAGAATCTTCATAATTTTCTGACAAATGTAATTTTATTTTATTTTTTATTTTTATAAAACATAGAGAACAAAAAAGAGGGGAGATTTATGATTGTACAAGCACTAGGGCTCAATAATTGATATATTTGTTAAATTTATCCTCCTTCCGCAAAATTTATAAATTATCAAACTTAATTTTCAACTGTATAGTTCAATAAATCTACAAAATACCATTTATTTACTACACATTTCTTATTGACTACCTGCAAATATGATTAAAGTAGGCAGATGTGCACATGGAACGAGATTTATTCAGTCCGCACTCACGGGAAGCGGCTACAAATTTCTATGTCAAAAAAAAAAAGGCAAATGTGCAATCGATGTATAATTTTCTACTACTCATATGTACTATTCTAAGATAACGTCCACGTCTCACTCCATGTATTAATCCTTTCTATCGTACCAATGTTGTACTTGATTTGAGTGATTCAACCTAGAAAATCCACACCCACTTTCGATAGATTTTTGCCGAAAAAAGCCTACTAGCACGTAAATAACCAAGTAAAAGTTACAGGATGTTAATAGAGGGAATAAACATTATAGAAATGTAATTAATTGCAAAGTAAATAATTTTGTAACAAACATTTCTTTCATATGCACTTATGGAAGAGTAAACAAGTTATTACACGATTTATGCCGTACTGTTTATTTATTTATTTATTTTTTTCCTTGTGGCTATTAACAGCATGAATTTCTTAAAAAAATAGAGCAAAATATTCTTTTTTGGGAGCTTAAATATGCCAAACTGTTAGTTGACTATTTTGTGTTAGCAAGATCAGTCTTGTGAATTTTAAGGTTCTAGACGATTAATTATTATGAGGTCCTTCGTCGTGTCGATTTGAAGTTCATCTTTTCTTGAGATCTTGGTAAAACGAAATTTCTACTATTTATCATTTTATATTTTACAAAAAGTACAATAAAAATAGAAATCACCTCAAACAAAACTTTCTTTTATGTCATTGAGGACCAATTTGCAAAAGAGATAATAACAACATAAAAATTATAAACATTCAAACTCTTTTTTTCACATTATGTGTATAAAAATTGCAAATGCTTCTATAGATGGATTCAAATCTATGATTCCGAAGGCGATGGGTGTTAACGAAGAAGAAGAGGTATGTATGAATTATAACAAATAAGAAGAAGTCTATATCAATTATCATCGTAACAAATTTTGCTATTCTACTTTTTGTGTTCAAATTCTTTATCGACTCCCTAAAGCCGCCTTGTACCTCTCAAGCTTCTCCACTTCAAGTCTGTCCACCTCCGCATCCCACCAAAACACACTACTATTATTCACCTCGTCCCGCCTCTTCTGAGTCTCCAACTCGGCACGAACCTTAGAATAATCTATCTCATTATGTGGCCAAAGCCTATTATCAAATAAAATATATTTGGGCCTTGCACTTTGAGGCCCCCTAAGTTTTGAGGCCCTAGGCTTCTTCCTAGTTGACTTTGGTCTAGGACCAGGCCTGGGTGTTAGGATACATTTGGACAAGAATGTCAATGTCACCCTCTATTTACAAATGAATCCTACTAGAGCATTTGCATAAAAAGCATTCTGTTATGGGCGTTGTTATAGTCGATGAAGCCACGTACCAACCAAAAGTAAGACATTAATTTTCACCAGCCATTTTGGTCGGAAAAATTAAGAATTTAATAATAATAAAAAAAAGGTACGCTGAAAACCAGAATGGTCTTTTATTTGTTGATTTTTATATCCCCCAGCGGGTGGTAGGTATACAAATATATATACACATGTCGAAAGTGTTGATGTTTAGGGGTTATTTGAAAGAAAAAAAAAAAAAAATTGATTAAAGTTTTTTAGAGTTTGACAAAAGTTGATGAAATTTGTGGTTGAAAAGTTGATAAAAATTATGGATCCCATGAAATGTGTTGTCAAACAAACCTTAATGAACTAGTGTGGAAAGGAGTTATCTATTGGCAATGGCTGCAAATTGAGTTGTATGGATCTAAACAAAATGGTGGTCGGAAGTGTGATGTTCAATTTACAGGAGAGATGGGCGGTGGCAGCAGTCTAGTGTGGTCATTGGTTCAGTTGGAGTGGCAGTGGTGACGGGATTGTTAGGGAGAAATTTTTATCACACTTAGCCCATGTTTGGTGAAAATTAAAATTAGATATTTAGTAAATTTTGATAAAAGTGATTGAAATGTGTAATTGAAAAATTGTGACAGTAGTCTAGTGTGGTCATTGGTTCAGCTAGTGTGCCAGCAGTGACGGGATTGTTAGGGAGAAATTTTTACCATGCTTAGCCCATGTTTCGAGAGATTAAAATTATATTTTTAGTAAATTTTGATAAAAAGTTGATGAAATATGTGGATAAAATTAATTGTTGATTTTGATTTTGACTTTAGATTTTAGTGATATTTTAATCCAAACCAAACAAAAGCTTACAATGCCACAAGTTAAAACTTTTATTTCGAACAGGGATGCCTATCATGTTTCAGAATTTAAATTAAATTTTAAGTAGATCACATTTTCATTTTTTTCTTTTTATAATTTATATAGTTTCTTTCACTACTAAATTTTATTGTTAACAGATGATCAGACCAAAAAATTACCCAGAAATAAGCCAATCAAAATTAATCTCATTGGGTACCCAATGATTTGATTAATTACAATTTGGCCCAAAAACTTAAATAAATTTTGTCCAAAATGATAATATAGTACAAATCCACCCACATTCGAACACTTGCTGGTGCCAAGCTGATCCAACGGCTCCACACGCGGGGACTTGGGACTGAATCTAATAAGATATAGATTTCTTATTTCAAAGACTATTAGTACACAATGTACACATTGAGATCCAAATTCAATTCTCAAATTTTCAATACATAAACCACACCAAAGTTTCTTAACTTTCATATGTGGGATAAGTGTTTAACAATTTTAATAAATCAAATTATTTATTAGTATATAGTTTCAAGTGGGTTACTTTGATATTAAATATTTCATTCAATTCTAAATGGTTTTCGTTAAATAAATATTTAATGTTAATCACTTTACGGAGTAGAATGTGAATTTACTTGATCTCGTTAAAATCGAAGTACGAGTCCCACTAAAATTGGAGTTCAAAATTGACCAAATTCACTAATTAGTAAACCATTTCCAACTGACCTTATTTTTATATACTCGAAGAGAAGTAATTTGTTTTACGTGGCTTTTGATTTAGTATTTACGTTTCTAGAATTGATTTTAAAGTGGATTTGCTCAAAATCACATGATATTGTTTTTTATTGTAGTGAGTTTCAACTTCTGATTTTTCTTTAGTAATTGAGTCCCCAGTAGCAGATTTTTTCAGTTCGCGTACGCGGGAGCAGCTCAAATAAAGAAGAGTCTTGGTCTGATCAGGAATCAGGCATGGCTCACTTTATCATTATTGCACCCGAATACAATATAATTGAGCAGATTAATTAGGGCAAAATATTGCATATGGCATAAAAATATCATTATTCGATCAATCCAAGTTCATTCAATTAATTATTTATTAATTTTTTTTTTCTTTTGAACAATTGTTAAATAAAATCAATTGAAAGTAAAATAGTTTCTCATGTTTGTCCAAATCTAGCGGGAGCAGTAGGCTATAAGAATTCTATTTAAAAGCACAATTACATTCTTATATTTTAACTAAAAATTCTATTAACAATTATTTGTCCACCAAGAAAATCTCAATTACCGCAGAATTGCAGTAACAAAGGAAAACCCCTATATTTATGTAAAATACATAATGTGCAGTGCTCTGAGGAAAAAAGATGCCTGGAAAAATTGATTCCATATGCTACTCTTCCCAACTTAATGGATGATTTCCATGAGTTATCTCTGATCTTGAGAGAAACCCCTTGTCCTCTCTATCTGGTTCAAATTGCGTAAATGTCAACTTGATCGTTCACGGTAGAGAATTACCTCTTTATCATGTTTTTATGGTTGTCGGCAAAGTGCCAGTTTTTTTATCAGGATAAATGCTACGAGTCCTTTCAAATTATCACATTCAATTTCAATAAAATAATAGAGTTTGTGTCACATTGAGAATGGTGGTGATTATAAGGGATTATGGTTCACGGAATCTCAATTTATAATTTTTGATCTATAGAATTAATTATTGAAATGTGAAAATGTCGATGTTAAATGTAATAGGAATAAATATAGTGCATTTTTTAAAATTTTGATTCCGCGCAGATAATCTAGATAAAAACCTTAACCGCATATTAGGTATGCTAGATTTGACAGAGCGAGAGTAGAGAGAATTGCATAGTCGTGTCTAATCGAGCATGCCAAAGACGCCAACTTAATTTTCTCTATTTTTTCTGACGTAGTACTTTTGTGCATTGGCAGAAGTGTGATTTATGCATTGCCATTTGGAAGTGCACACAACATGGGGACTGAAAATGGCATTTTTGGACAATGGAAATGGTCCTAATGAGTCTATTTTGCCACATCCTAAGGATTTTCCAAAATGCTAATCCATTGAAGGGAATTAATTGAGAGTCAAATTTCACAATACAGTTGAGCATAATCCTCGGAGAAACTGTAGGAGCAAGAGAGAGTCATGATTAAAAAAAATTGTTTGTATAATTGTTGTATTCGGAGCATCGGATTTGATCTCCCAAGCACGACGCTTAGTTTTATGCTAAGCACCGTGCTTAGATGACGAAAAACTACCCACTAATGTAGTGTGCCACCAAAGCACAGTGCTTAGCATAAAACTAAGCACGATACTTAGGAGATCATTATCCTTCAGAGCATTGCCTATTTCTTTCTTGAGTGAAGAAAAGTTTGCTCAAGCAGAGAAAAATAATTATATATTGTATATCCCAGATTTTTTGTGAGTTTTAAATGAGGCTGACATGAAATTTATTGTCGCAAATTTTATGATGCGAATCATATTATATTCTTTTTCATATGTTTTTATTCAAATATTAGATCGTGTTGGTCATTGGACCTGTTATACGACATGGATAACTGATTCTGGTACCTTGTCCTACAATTTAAGAAAAATAAACAAAAACGAGAAAGGTAATTATCTAGTTTTAAATATATCTAGGTTAAGAGTTGTTTCTTTGTGGGTAATTATATTCACATCACTGTTTTTGTTTCTGCGATACATTTTAATTGTAATAATAGGCCCTCAAGTTTTGCTCATATTTGCACTTGTATTATCAATTTTTTTCATCACATCCTTATCTTTAACCTTCAATTTATAAGCATATCTTGTCTCATTCAAATATTCAGTTAGCATACATTGAAATAAGGTGCTTTTACTTCTTGTTATTTTGATTGTTTAAAAATATGTGGGGGCAAACAAGTCTTGTTATGCTCTCCTAACGAATTTTTCGAACGAAAACCGTTATAAGTGAAAAGATACATTAACTTACATAAGGTTGAAAATAGGAATGCGATTAAATAAAATTGAGAACATAAGTACTAAAATGAACAAAGATTGAAAACCGGATTAAAATCGGATTAAAATTGAAAAACTAGCCGTTATTGTTGACTTTTATTAGACGAGTGGGACCCAACAACGACCATATTTTCAATTCTAATCTGATTAATAGCCCTACCAAACGGGCTAATATGACACAATTCACAAAAGAAAAATATGAGGTGGATATATAATAATCCTTTTTTTTCATTAGCCCATTACAAATTTAGTCCCGTTTTGGCTCCAATAAATGAGATTTTGAAGGAAAACGTGATTTGGAATAATGATTTTTTGGAGAACGTGTAGTTAAAATTAAAGAAAATCTTTAAATTTTTATATAACATTATTTTATGAAAATATGGTTGAAAATGAATTTCGTAAAAATGCATTTGTGGGAAAATGCATTAGTATGCTCCACTTATTTTGTATAATCAGTTAGATAAATAAGCCAATAAAAATTATCTAATGATGCTCCACTTGCCGATATTGATAAATCAATTTGAAAATTTTCAAATTTTATTTTCAATTATACATTGAACTCAGTCTAATAGTGCCTTGCTGGCTATTGAATGACCTAGCATCCACGTCAATTTTCCACGTGGCCACCTAAGCCTTAAGAATTGTTACAATATTTATTTGAAGAATTCAAAGAAAATTGATTTAAATGATAAAAATATGATTTAAGTTATTTTTATACTGTATTAACTAAAATAAATTTGAGAATTAAAAAAATGATTTAAATGGTAAAAATATGATTTCAGTTTTTATACTGTGTTTTTCACTGTATTAACTAAAATAAATATGTTGTTTTATTTTGTGACCAGAAATTATTTTCCATTCCATAAAATAGAATTTGAATTATGATGCTGTGGCTTAGCAAGACATCAATTTGAATTATATTGAAACTATAATTTATTTTCTTTTTGTTGAAATATTTAAAATAAGTTTTTCTTTATTGCATCCTCAAGGCTTGGATTGTCTTTTTGTTGAAACCCTCGTCGTAAAAAGACATTGGAGAGATGATACATTAATTGATTCTCATTCTTTTGTAATTAATGTCACGAACTTCACTTGAAAAATATGAAGCCAACAACACGTTCGGACAACAATTTTCACACGTCATTAAAAGTCTTGTAACATAATTTCAGTAGTCGATAAAAGACATAACTTGCATCGATAATGAAGTCAAATTGGGGCGTGTAACTGACGTATGTACTGCTCACTAAAATTGACCATATAATTCATATCCTACTGTAACTGATGAAAGCGAATGGGAAGAACACAAAATCCCCACTTGACTCCGTATCTATCTTTTATTTTGGAATTAAGGAGAAGAATACCTTATTCAATCGTCACGCCTAACAGACAAACCAACAAACACAATTTAACATCGATTCTTTGTTATGGGTCTGGACTTGTTGAATTGTCAAGCTGGACTAACTTTGGTCGTTTTTTATTTGATTTTATAAACCCTAGGACCATGTTTGTCTTTTTTTTTTTTTTTTTCACATCTTCAATATTTTAGCAATCTGAATTTGAGATGCAAAATTGTTGAGCCGGCGCCGAATTCCAATTATAATGTTGGCTGCATTTTCTTTTGTAGGATATGCTATTTTTTTTTTTTTTTTTTAATAAATAAGAGTTATTGTATTAAGTTATAATTATATATTGTATGAAGTACAAAATTATACACCCTGTCGATAGCATGGTCAATCAAATTGGACAACGAAAATGACGTGGCAAGAACATATTATTAATGTCAAATCCCAAGATTTCAAGCTCAAGAAAGAGATCTTTGACTTTGCATTTATTTGCGACTATCACGCGCGCACGCACACACACACACATATATATATATATCACGTAGAGTGATTATCGAAAGTTTATAATATAAATAGTGTTACTCCAATATTCTCGTCAAAAAACACAATTAGGCACTCAATTGTATGGCATGAGAGTAAAAAAAAAATTGGATCAATCATTATACTCCGCACTCTAACGAGGTATCACTTACTTCTAGAATCATAATAAATGAAGCAAATTAAAAACTTTGATTCAAAAGACTTCGAGAGAGAGAGAGAGCGGGAGAGTTTTAAAAATGACCAAGTTGAGTAGAGTACATAAAAGATAACCTCATTTACAATTTTTTTTATTTATTTATTTAAATGACCAAGTTGAGGAGAGTAGATAAAAGTAACTTCATTTACAAAATTATCTTTTCAAATGATCAATCCATCATATCCGGACACGAAACTATTCTCTTAGGAGTACATCCCTTTTAGCCTATATTTCTATAATGATTCAAATAACTCCTTTTGGAAGTATGTATATATCGCTTTTCTTGGTCACTTTATCATTGAGGACTTTTCCAAGTTATGAAAGGACACGAATTGATAGCAAGTTTTGGATATAATATCATAAATAAATCGAATTTATTTCATCATTAGTCAATATGAATACTAGATAATAGATATCCTCTCTCATAATATGAATAATTAGGAAATTGAACAATAACTCTTTCCAAAATAATCTAATTGTGTCGAACATTTCATATTTAGGAAGGAATAAGATCAAGAATAATATTTTATGTTTAATGTCTGATTAAAAATGAAAAAAAATTACTTATATGAAAGTGAGTGAGAAATTACTTTTTAAAAAAGTTTATTGTTTGAACTAAAAATCCTCGTGTAATGTGAGATAAAATAATAAGGTCAATTAAATGTGTGGATATAAGATTCAAAAAAATTTTTTTAACCTTATCATTAGTGGTGGCAAAAAAGTTCGTCGGTTCGGCCCGTAAAAAGTTCTAGCCGGGCCTGGCTCGGGCTCGGTTACACCGACCCAAGGCCCGGGCCGGCTCGCAGCCCGGGCGAGCCGGCCAATTAAATTTTTTTTATTTTATTATTTTTTTTTAATGGCTTTGGAAAGCTGCCTGCGCAAGCAGCTGCTGCGAGCCGGCCAATTAAAAAAAAAATTAATTTTTTTTTAATGGCTTTGGAAAGCTGCCTGCGCAAGTAGCTTAATTTAAGTTGCCTGAGATTTTTATTAAAAAAATAAAAAATAAAAAAACCGAGCCGCTGAGCCTCAATTTTTTTGGTCGGGCACGGCTGTCTCGGCTCGAACCAAAAAAAGCTCGGGCTCGACTCGAACTCTTTTTTTTCGGCTCGACTCGTTGCCACCACTACTTATCATTCAATGTCACATCACATGATAATTATCATCCTCGATTTGTATATGTAAAATTACTCTTAAAATATGGGATATCTAGGGTTCTTTTGATAGGATTTCTAATTGTGTTTCGTTTAAAAGGATTTTTTTTTTTTTTTTCCTCGAAAATCACCTTGAGATGGTGTTCTCTAAAAGCTATTCGAGCTAGACAAACCATTCCCATAAAATTGTCGAGACAAGTTCATCAGTAACTTTTTAGTCTTAGAAACAATTCAAAATTCTACCAAACAAGCCCTTGCTCTCTGAATTAAATGATGTGTCTTGCGATTATATTGAACAAGTATAGATATCTAGAATGGTAGTAGGGATGACAAAAAAATCCGACAAATCCGATACCCGTGGGGCCCTGCCCCGAACGAGGCGGGGATTACTCGTTTAATCGGGTATTCGGGGCAGGAAATTTTGCCCCGAGGCGGGTTCGGGGCGGGGACGGGTAACGGGCACCACACCCCACCCCCGCCCCGTTTAATTTTTTTTTTATTTTTTTAAATCTTTTTTTAAATGGAAGATTTTATTGGCTTTAATAGAAAATGGAAACTAAATTTATTTGTCTCAATCTAATGAATGTGGGAAATAATATAAATTATCAAAAACGTAAAAAAAATAAAAATAAACGGGGCAAGAGCCCCTAGCGGTGGCGGGGCGTGGAATTTCTTGGCAGGTCGGGGGCCGCCCCTTTGCCATCCCTAAATGGTCGGATATCACAACGTTTGACAAAAGAATTTCTCTAAGAAGGATATGGAAATAATTGAATAAAAGAGCAGCAACTTTTCTTATCAACAATCATTTTTGATCATTTTCTTTTTCTTTCACAAATTTTTGAAAAATATGTATTTCTTTTATAAATGGAGCGACTTTGGCGTCCACTAACAAAAATATCTGTGCTAGTTGCCTTTTCTTTTTGTTCCAATTTAATGGAGCTATGTGTTATTTGTTGCGACTTTAACGTCCACTAACAAATATCTCACACAACATGGAATCCTAGAAGATCATGAATCTAAGAAATCTACAATTATTCAATAATTTATTTACAAAATTATTCATTTAGTGATCTACAAAACAATTTCTTGATTATTTTCCAATCTCTACCCCTATAAATTGCAATATGCTAAATTCAACTAGCCTATTAAACAATGTCAAAATTGTTCCTAGTCAAACATGTCTGTTGCGCATCACCTTTATTGTCGCCACCGGTATCAACCAGCCCTACTTGTAAGCACTTTATATCTCTACCAAACATTTACTCTCAACCACCACTAATATCGCTCACTACAATTATTGATCTATTTCTTTTCCTAGCATAATCTTCACCATCCAACTTCTTTTTCATTTTGTAAATATTTTCGATGTTAATTATCGAGTGTTAGCACTACTCTAAATACATAGTAAACCATTAATGAATCTTCTTATCCGTTTTAATTAAATGCTAGCCATTTTTGACAAGCCCAATTCAAAAAAAAATTAATAGTACAAGATAGAGGAAATTCAACTGCAGGGTTGGAATTATGGGAATTGGAACTTAATTCTCTTAATATATGTCAAAGATTAATTGTAATAATACATTTTTACGTATTTAATTGCATGTGAACATATTTAAAATTCAATTCCTCATTTATTTCCTAATTTAACTCAAGGACAAATTGAGAAATTCAAAATATTAGTAAGGAAGTTATAGTTTACTAGTGTTTCTCCAACTCCTCCAATTATAGATAGATGTAAATTATAGTTTAGGTTTATCTATGAATTGAAAAGAAAATTAAAACAAAAATTATATATTAGTGCCAAACAGTAAATGATCGTTAGTGAAAATTCAATCAGTAATTGTCGTCGGAATTACCATAGAAGATTCTGATGGAAACTTTCCGTAAATGATTATCAAAGACAATATCGTTGGTGTTAATGTCAGCGACCACTGACAGTGTTTCAGTTATTGAAAGTTTATTATTTTTATTTTTCTATAAGTTGTTGACTGTTAGTCAAATTCATTTTTATCATTTTCTTTCTAATATAAACAACGGATAAGTTATTTTTGAAATGTTATTTTAGTCTTGACAAAATAATCTTTCGTATTAATTTTTATTTTATCGCTTTATTTATTAACAATATTTTGGAAAAATAATTTATGAATCATTTAAGTTTTTACTGTTATTAACTAAAAAGCAAATTACTTTTAAAATTGTTATTTTAATTGACAATTTTTTTATTGAAGTAATACTTTATTTTTTTATATTCCCATTAATTTATTTTAATATGGAAATTCTATTGATAAATTAAGAGCATGTTTGGTAGAGGTTAAATTCGGATTAAAATTGAAAAATTAGTCGTTATTGTTGATTTTTATTAGACGGGTGTGATCCAATAACGACCATATTTTCAATTTTAATTGGATTTTAATTGTTACCAAACAGATTTTAAATAAGTCACCTGCTTTGTGATGGTGGAAGATTCAACAACTAAAATCTTAAAATCATTTGTGCAATTTAAAGAACTCAAGGCGTCTATTCGTCCACGGCTTTTCGTCACTAGGATTTAGATGAGACATCGAGATTTAAGAAGAAAGTCAAATCTTTCTAATAGTATAAAGAGATAAAGCATTGATGAAACATAATTTAATGGATAAAGATTATAAATTTCCATGTTGATTAAAACATATGATATTTTTTCACGAATATGTGTCTTGATATTTATATTTAGAATGGCTGGAAATTATAACTTTCGATAAAATCCTTGCTCTAAAGAGGAGAAGGATATTATTGAATTAAAAAACTTAATTTTCTTATATATATATATATA
>CAIGRF010228804.1:7493-17938 GCA_903798235.1 Fraxinus ornus | reverse complement strand
ACATATTAATTTAAATTAATTCAGTAATTCATTGTTTGTTTTATATATGATGAGTTATGATCAAATTCGTGCGTATGCAAACCAGTCACCATGCTCTATCTCCTCCTCTATATATAACAAACTATGAGTTACCGTGACAATTAACCATTTTAAATAGTGGTACAAACTGCAAACAATAAGGTAAAGTCTTGCAATATATATTTTTACTTTATAGTATCCTCTACTCTGTATATAATTTAAATTAATATCTACTATAACTCTTAGTATATAGAATATTTTATATTAAACATAACGTGCAAAGCACGTTTGGACAACTAGTGACATTAAAAGGACCTTACTCATATTCTCCAGCATTTTCAAGGACAAAATAAATAATAATAATAAATAAATAAAATTGTTGAAATTACAGAATATATTCCATTCCACACATGACATGGTTCATCAGCGGAAGCACAGACTGTGAAGCACGCTAACTTCATGACTTTAGAATATTTTCCCAATGTACCAACATCAACAATAAAAAGTTCTGATCATTTTTACAATTTTAACTGCCAAGCGTTCTATAATTACAGGTATTTAAATACATGAATATGTGCTTCTTCTTGATGCAGCCTTCACTCATGGAGCCAATCAATACAAATGCAGAAAACTTAGACTTTCATCAAGTAGTTGATGACCAATTAGAGAACGTTATGCTGCAAGATTTCAACAAGTTCAGAGAGAAAATGACCCTTTTAAACTCAGATGATGCTATTGACTTTGAACACTTGGTTGATTTGTACATCACCCATGGCCATGGCAGTGACAATTCAGATCTTTCACAGTCGACTCGAGACCAGTTCACTGCACTTCTTCAAGATTTTAACATGTTTGAAAACACAATGCTGCCTCCATACCAAGTGGAATCCACCAATATGCACAATAAAAATGACTTGAACAAAACTAATATTGAAACTCAAGAGAGTGAAATGATGGTCAAAGAAATGGCAGGTGTAACGAGCCTAGACGCTACAGGAAGTTGTCCACACACCTTTACAAGCATGAAAATAACCTCCAATAATGATACCAACGGGGCAAGTATTATTAGATACTCTAACATGACTTGTTATAGAGCAGACTCTGGTGGTGGTGGAATTTTGCTTGGTCCGGTCACAAGATATTTCAGGGCTCAGAATGGTGGTAGGATGAATTTCTTGCCATGGGCAGGTGGGAATGCAATGGCCAGTGCAAGTACTTCTAGGAGGAAGAGAATCAAGAGGAAGTACAGGGGGGTAATAGAGACTGAAGAAGAGACTGCTTGCAGGTTGGAGCAAACGAAAATTAAGAACAGAGAGGCAGCAGCTAAAGCACAAGCCAATAAAAAGGTAAGCCTCTTTTTGCTGCTATATTCGAGTAGGTTCAAAGAGTTGTTACATGGCCACCCTAAACTTCCAAAAGAACTCAAAAGCCTACCCTGGTGATGTTACATAATGATTAAGAATATCACTAAAGGAGCAGTAAACTTCAGAGAGAGAGACCATTTCAAAATCAAGATATACAAGTATTCGTGGCTCAAAGAGTAAAGTGGTCTTATACAAAATTACCTTTAAGCAAAAATTGAAGATGACAGTTTTAGCAAACACACCTTAAGCTCTCTATCTTTCTCATCAGGTCCGTGAAGCCTCCCTATGGACCCATCTCCTGAAGCTTCGCAGAAAGAATAAATTCAGGAAAAATTTGATAAATGTAAGACTATTTTTCATTTGTATATTTGAATTTCATAATTTTGGCATGAAATGCTAATTAGAATTCTGTTGTCTCAGTTTCTGGAAGGTCATGAAAGGATCAATTTGCTTCCAAAACCATTTCGACGAACCATCTCAGGACCTATATAGGTCTCAATAATGGACACGTGAAGGTCAAGTATACATAGTGAACCTGAAGTTCACGGCATCATTCAGAAGAAGAAACCAAAGAGTGTACAAACTTTCATTGGAGATTTTTTTATTTGATGAATTTATGCGGAAGAAAATACGTTTTGTTATTACAGAATGAAACGTACAAACGATTGATCTGCATTTCATGAAAGGCAAAAAACTATGTAAAAGATCATTAAAAAGTAAAGCAAGTATAGAATTTTATAAGATTCTTCTTAGTGTAAACAAGGAAAATAATCGGTTACTAATTAACATGGTACATACAATTGGACAAGGCCGATATCCATCCAGTTCCTTTATTATGAAAAATGAAACTACCAACCCACTAGTGGAGTGAAATGGAGGAATGACATTACAGGAATCAGAACAAACCAACACAACACAACTATGTCCAATTTTCAAAACCTCATGAGAGCAAAACATCTCGATAGAGAGGAAAACTAGGAAAGGATGAAAAACGAGGTGTTTCCAAGTCCCAACAACAGTACAACACATACAACACAAAATAACAGGAAGGGAAGAAAACACATGCAAGTCTACAAATGTACACATTGTTAAATTTTTGGTGTGTGAAAACTGCTTGCAAAAGGAACATACTTGCAAGCCATGAAACTACAAGTACAAAACCATTCAAGTCAAGCTAGGTAAATCAAACCATATTTTCAATGTGACAATTATATGAACTAACATTAGAAATAATCAACTTCTAGAATAATTAGTGATCAAACGGCATTCAGAAAACCAAAATATTGGGTTATGAAAGAATCACATTGCCATGGAACTTTGATACTTCAAGATGAGTATGAATCCATTGCCTTCTCTTTTCGCAACTCTCAATATTCATAGTAATTGAGTAAAAGAATTCTGAAGATTCTTGTAGATCCATTTGGGCTTCTTGCTCTGCACACAAGGAGTCCGTACCACACCAAAACTTTGCAGGAGAGATTTTAATGATTGTCAGGAATGGAGGCCAAAGAACATGAGAACTGAGACTCCCATCTACCCCTCTTTCAAGAAAATAAAAATTAGACAAAAGAATTGAATACTGTTTCTACCATTTACAACTAACTTCAATTCCCTTCCGGCAGCAGCGCTAAGCCTGTAAAACCTGCCACCAGCATATTTGACTGAGCTTTATAAGTTGCCATAAGGAAGAGAAAGATCTCATTTGTCCAATCCACCTCACAGTATCCTTTCCTTATTTTTCACATGCATAACCTATTCTTACTAAAGACTGGAATGAACCATCCAATTCATAAGGAATGAGATTCGGTATCTACTCTATCTATTTGATTTACCATAAAGCTAGGCATAGCTTCATAGTTAGGGAAAAGTACTGCCATGCTGCTATTGGTAGACTGATGAAGTCACAAGGGCAGAATTGGAAAAAGTCGCTCCGAAATGCTCTTTCTAGCAGGAGGACTAGGGGCCAGCCCGGGAAAGTTAATGCTAGGTTTGTGGGAATCATTCCCTACAAACCTTTCAATCCACTTATTAGTTTTCTCCCCTAGGACTCGCAAGAAGAAAAAAGAAGGAATGGCGGGATGCTAAAGAGATGGCTATGGCTATGAGACTAGTGCAATCGGGTAATTGATTTCAACTTTTTTCTCCTCTTCTTCCGAACTAAAGTTTTTCTCCTTTAATGTCAACAATTATTCCTTCCTCAAATTGTTATCTATCTCGTCAAACGCTATCAAAGCCCTCAACTCATTTTTGTTGTGATATAACCCATTGTGCACCTACTGTATTTTTGACAGCCTGTTATGAATTTTTGGAGTAGAATAGTGATGAGAACATCTTGCAATTTCCTTTCCATGAGATATTAATAAACGAAGATTATGTTTGGTGCATCAGATTAGACCGAATAAAGAATTTAGTACGAAATTATAATAAATGATACTATTTAGATGGTATTATGGTGAATTAAGGCGGATAGTATTATTTAATTATTTATTTTAAAGAATGTCATTTATTATATCTTTTTTTTATCCAGCCCAAAACCATCACCAAGCTCCGTATTATGGTATACGGTGCAAATTAATGAAAATTTAAGGAACAATATCCACCTTAATCCATCACAATACTATCTACCTAATACTATCTATTATAATTTTATATTAAGTTTATAATACGGTCTAATCTGGTGCGCCAAACGCAATCTAAATGTATATTTTATTAGGAAAAAAACTTTCAAATTCATTACTTCTATCACCAAATCTTAAAAACCCCAATAACCCAACAATTGATACGCTAGAAAAATTATTTTTTAAAACTAAATTTAAAGGTTTTCGAGGCTTATATTTATAACACAATCCTTTGAGAAGTATTTAACATGACATATAGGGTTAATTGCAAATTTACATGTAAATCAGGACGACTGCTATGTGTATTAACCCGATCGCGACAGGAACTGCAAGCGTGTAATATATGCAAAAACATTTCATTCACTGCAATTTCCTATTTCCATATAGACAGCCAGGTAATTGCCACATTGAAAAAGTTCAAAACCAATCTACCATCAAGAAATACTCATTGTACACTACAGACACATGTTTTCAACCATAACAGCCCTCAAATGTGCGAGACTGGTTTAGATTCAACATCCTGTGTTCATCATGAATGTAAAAGAAATTTATCAAAACAATCTTCTGCATAAAAGACTTGTATGACAGAAAAGAAATTTAATTAATTTATAAATTAACAGCATATTCCAATATATAAGAAGAATCCTCTTCAAAATCCTCCTACTTGTACAAATTCAGGCCAATTTATATCATGGAGACCAGGTTGTAAGAAGATGATAAAGTACAACAAAAATCTCCATTCACAGAAGGATAATGCCTGTTCTGAATTAAGAAAACACTGTTCTCTTCTTGATTAGAATCATCACCACCATCTTAATTCACAAACAAGTAGCTCATTCTGCCTAACCAAATAGATCATTATCATTGTCGTCATCATTGTCTCCAGAGTTAAATTCGGACTTTGCACTTACAGAACCGGGAGAATTTCTTTCAGAATGTTTACTAGGAGAAGCTTGTCTACCACCAGATCCAGCAGATGATGACACCCAAGAAGAACCTACTTTGCCAGAAAATGATTCTCTGTAAAGATCATCATACATTCCACCACTCTTTGAAGGAGTCTTGACCTTGCTCAGAACTTGTTGAAGTTTTTGTCACGTCTATTTGGGAGACAGATTTGTACAAGGGATTCGTATTTTCCAACAAGACTTCCTTCTTTTACACCCATAGGACAAGGTTCTATCTCTACATCAGTCCCATCTGAGACGAGAACCCTTCAACCAGCTCCCCTCCAACCTGATCTCTAAATGTCACTCTGGTTCTCCTAATCCTCCTGTCATCCTTTCCACCTGATGAACTAGGTCCTTCCCAATGGTTATAGCATATATTTGCATACATATTTTTTGGGGAAAGCCTAATGGTTATAGCATATATTTGCATATTCTATCAAGTGAAATCAAAAAAAGTATGCTACAACAGTGCTAAAGAACTACAAAGGAAAGAAAATAGAGTTACAAGAAGGTTTCGGAGATATCAAACCTTCCATTTTTGTGAGGAACAACAGCAGCGTGTTGGCGCAAGACAGACTGATGGTCCAAGACAAAATCACAAGTCGGAAGATGCCTACCAAGGATATGCCTCCGCTAAGCCAAATCAATCCGGTCAAGAACCTCTCCATCCTTTAAAACCTCAATATATTAACCCCAGGTTGAGGTTCAATAGCCCAATCAGGAGGCTGCCATGTTGACTGGCCTCCTCCAACCTGAGTCATGTGCTGAGTAGGCACTGCGGCTGAGGCCATATCCAGTCCCCCAGTTTTTTGCAAAACATTGTGTTGATTTGGGTATTGGGTTTGTGGATAAAGAGTTTGTGGATCATTAATTGGAGCAGTGGAACTGAGAGCTGCATTGGTAGCTGCCAATGTGGTTGATTTAGTTGCTGAATTTGCATTAACAGAGAATGGTCCTAAGTCTCGGATTTCTGAAAACGATCAAGACCTGATCTTCCGTACATTGTCTTCCNTAACAGAGAATGGTCCAAAGTCTCGGATTTCTTAAAACGATCAAGACCTGATCTTCCGTACATTGTCTTCAGCCTTATCTTCTCATACAAAAACGTTTAAAAACTCCAATTGAGAAATAAGGGTGTGTTTAGTATAGATTTTAATCCAATTAAAATTGAAAATATAGTCGTTATTAGGTCTCAATCGTCTAATAAAAGTCAACAATAACGACTAGTTTTTCAATTTTAATCCGATTTTAATCTCTACCGAACACGCCATAAGTATACAACATGACAGCTCCATAATGTAGCACTAGCAAATGCAAGAAACCAACAAATAACTGATCTTTGCTTCCTTCTCTTTCTGATATCCCTCTCAACAAGACCCTAAGTTGAGAAGAAAAAGAATCAAAATAGCAATACAAAAAAGAATTAGTGATCAACCAATCATTGCGCTAATAAAATGTGTCCATGAAGCTAAGTACGGTGAGTAAAGTTCAGAAAATAAAATAGAAAGATTCAATTCCAAAAATAGCAATAATAAACAAGAATCTCATTTTCAATATTATTAATCGAGAACCATAATTCATACACTTGGTAAATAAAAGAATAAATCGATAAAACTAAAATGCTAGACATTAATGGAACCAGTACTCGATTCAATCACACAAGCACAGATATCAATTTTTTTAACACTACAATGCAAGTAAAATTAGTTCATGACATGCAATATATTTTTAAGCATTCAGTTAGGGCAACAACATAATTATAAAAATTGAAATTAGAAAAACACTAACCTCCGCCCAAAAGTTATTCAATTATTATTTGTTAACTTAAAAAGATTGCACAGAAAAGGGAAAGGAGCATTTTAAAATGAGAACATTAAGACGAAGATTGTAAAAGAGGAGTGAGTATCGTCGAGGAGGAAGATGATCACCACATTTTACCATATTGCCATCCAATGGATTCAAATCTTGGAATAACTATATTCAATTTGGTCCTCCAACTATTAACTAACATACATTTCATCCTTCAAGTACTAGGAACTACAAATTTGTTCATCCTTCGACTATCAGTAATGTCCAATATAGTACTCAAATTATTAATTCGAATCAACGTTCTCCAACTAATAATTAACGTGAATTTAAACCTTCAATTATTAGTAAAGTCCAATTCGATCCTCTAACTAACTTTTACCGTGAATTCAATCCTCCAACTATTAGGAAGTAAAACTCATCCTCTAAACAGTGTTAAACGCAAGTTCAACCTTCAACTATTTGGTGAGTACAATTTTATCCTTCAACTATTTTCAAAGTTTAATGCTAATAACATTTCAACCTTCATCTATTAGGAAACACCAATTCGGTCCTTCAACCACTGTTTTACACAACTTCCGTCCTTCAACTATTCTGAAAGTTTAATTTGGTTCAGAAACAATAGAGTAAGACAATTTCATCCTCCATCTATTGGAAAGACCAATCCTGTCCTTCAACTACCGTTTTTTCAACTTTCATCCTTCAACTATTTTCAATGTTTAATTTGGTCCCCCAACTATTCAAGTAAAACAATTTAATCCTTAATCTATTAGAAAAGACTAATTCTTTCCTCGATCTTACGTTTTAGGCAAGTTTCATCCTTCAATTATTTTATGAGTTTAATTTGGTATACAAACTATTAAATAATACAATTTTATCCTTCATCTATTAGGAAAGACCAATTCGTTCCTTCCACTACTGTTTTACTCAACTTTCATCCTTCAACTATTTTCAAAGTTTAATTTTGTCCACAAACTGTTCAAGTAAAACAATTTCATCCTTCATCTTTTCGAAAAGACCAATTCAATCCTCTAACTACTGTCTTACTCAACTTTCATTATTCAACTATTTTAAGAATTTAATTTGGTCCATAAACTATTAGGTTATACAATTTCATCCTTCATCTATCAAGAAAGACCAATTCGGTCCTTTAACTACCATTTTATTCAATTTTCATCCTTCAACTATTTTCAATGTTTAATTTGATCCCCCAACTATTCAATTAAACAATTTAATCATTCATCTATCAGAAAAGACCAATTCCGTCATCGATCTTACGTTTTAGGCAACTTTCATCCTTCAACTATTTTATCAGTTTAATTTGGTATACAAACTATTAAGTAATACAATTTTATCCCTCATCTATTAGGAAAGACCAATTCGTTCCTTCCACTACTGTTTTACTCAACTTTCATCCTTCAACTATTTTCAAAGTTTGATTTTGTCCACAAACTATTCAAGTAAAAAAATTCATCCTTTATCTTTTCGAAAAGACCAATTCAGTCCTCTAACTACTGTTTTCGGCAACTTTCATCCTTCAACTATTGTAAGAGTTTAATGTGGTCCCCCAACTATTCAAACAAAACAATTTTGTAATTCATCTATTAGGAAAGACAAATTCGGTCCTCCAACTACTTTTTAACACAATTTTCATCCTTCAAGTATTTTGAAATTTTAAATTTCCTCCTCCAACTATTAGTTAACGTTGTTTGAATCCTATAACTATTAATTAAACTAAATTCATCCTTCATTTATTAGAGATGCCCAATTTGATCCTCCAAATATCAGTAAACGTTAATTTCATCCTCTAACTAATAATTAGAACAAATACATCCTTCAACTAATGAGTAGAATGATTTAGTCCTCATACTATTCATTCACGGGAATGCAATACTCCAACTATTCGCAAAGTTCAATTTGCTTCTCCAGCTTATAATAAGAAACATTACGTCCGTCATCTATTTGGGAAGACACATTTGGTCCTTCATGTATAGATAACATAAATGTCATCCTTAAACTATAATGGAAGACCAATTCAGTCCTCCTAAATATTTAATAACGTGAATTTTATCATCTCACTATTAGGGAAGTGAAATTCATCCTTTATATGTTTGGGAAGATCAATTTCAACCGCCCACTAAAAGTTCAATTTATTCAATCCTTAATCTATTACGTAAGTCCAATTTAGTCCTCCAACTGACGTTAACATAACTTTCACCCTTCATCTATTTGTCAAGTGAAATTTTAAGCTCCAACTAATGATTAAAATAAATTTCATCCTTCGAATTATGAAATACTATTCGGTACTTCAACTATTTTTCATGTGATTTCAATCCTTCATCTATTCCGGAAGTTCAATTTGGTCTTCCAATTCATACTTAAAATGAATTTCATCCTTCATCTATTACAGAAGTCCAATTTGGTCCTCCAGCTACTGTTTTATACAATTTTCATCCTTCAAATTCAATTTGTTCAAGTATTAAATCCTCAATCTATTAGGGAAGAAAATTCATCCTTCAACTATTCTGTAAGTTTAATTTAATCCTAAATCTACTTTATAAGTTGAAATTGCTCCTCCAACAATTAGGGGAGTCCAGTTCAGTCCTCCAACAATATTTAATTTGAATTTAATCCTCTTTTATTAGGGAAGTACAATCCGATCCTGCAATTATTAGTTAACATGAATTTAATCTATTAACTATTGGCGAAGTAAAATTAATCCCCAAAATATTGTTAAAGGAAGACTAATTTGGTTCTTCCAATTTTATTTACATCAATTTCATCCCTCACGTATTAGGAAAGTCAAATTCGGTCCTCCATCTACTTGGAAATGTGAAATCAGTCCCCAACTTTTAGGAATTAAAAATTTGGTAATCCAACAAAGGTTGCACTCTTCCAACTTTCAGAAAATACTAATTTGTCCTCAAACTTTGAAGAACATAGTAATTTGGTCATTCAACTAACAGTAATCACTAAATCAGTCCTCCAACATTGAGAAAATTTTTATTTCAACTTCCAATTTAACTAATCATAAACTCGAAATCAGTCCTCCAGATTTTAGAAACTAATAATATGGTCATCCAACTTTTAGAAATTATTAATTTGGTCATCCAACTAACCAGAATTTCGAAATTAGTCCTCCAACTTTGAGAAAAGTTAGACATAATGCAACCAGTACTCAAATTCATACACACAAGAACCGATATCAATTTATTTTTCAACACCACAATGCAAACGAAATTAGCTCGTGACATGCAATCTATTTTAAGCATTCAGTTTGGGCAATAACATAATTATGAAATTGCAATTAGCAAAAACACTAACTTCCGCCCGAAAATTATTCAATTCTTAATTTGTTAAGTTGAAGAGTTTGCTCAGAAAAGGAAACTCTTGTCGGAGTAAAATGAGACACGGACTTACCTCTTGTCGGAGATTTGCCTATTCTGGATTAGTTACGAACTTTAAGAATTAAAAACTTAAAAAAATTGGGGAAAATTGGATAATTGTTGAATCGGAACAGTGAGACGAAGATTGTAAACGAGAAGTGCGGAAAGGAGGAAGATGATCCCCCACAGTGGATTGTTGATCGTTTAGGGCTGGGTTTTCGGACTTCAATTTTGTTGTAATACTTTGGGCCAAAGCCCTTTTCTTTTGGGCCCAATATACCACATTGTCAAAGCTAAATTGTG
>CAIGRF010228800.1:10032-28659 GCA_903798235.1 Fraxinus ornus | reverse complement strand
AAAAAAAAAAAAAAAACGCGTGGAATAAAGTAAACAAGGAAAACTTGGACGCTCGAGCCCTAGTTGAGCACCTGTTCGCCGCTTGAGCGCCATCTAGCGGAAGGCGGGCTGCATATCCTTTGCTGAAAATTCCATTTCGGTGTGTTTGTCCCACATTATTTTGAAAAAATATATTCTGGAATAGTAAATTGATGGAGAATGTATAATTGAAAAAGAAGAAAAAGTTATTGATGTGATGAAAAATATTATTTTATTGAAGAATGTGTGGTTGAAAATGAATAGAAGAATGAGAATGAAAATTTTAATGTGTATCAAACGGGGGCTAATGTGTCAATCCCTTTTTTTCTCTATGGATCCTATTTAAACATCTTTAAGACCCGATACTGGCAATACAGTAAATTACACGGACCCTAAATGAATTTGGTTCACAAAGCTAACCGAAGGATTTTGTCCGAATGACATTCTAAACTGTGTATCTTAAGAGTATATTGTGGGCCTAATCATGCAAGATGTAATGGGCATGCAACTCAAACGTAGTCGCGAGAAAAAAAAAAATTGTTAAGAATTAAAACTACTACTTAATTTACTAAAACAAAAAGTTTACAATTATCAATTTTGATAGATGATCGGTGACCTAAGTTGTCGATGATTTTTGCTTTTCGATAACTCAGTAAATTATATGTGCAGAGCGCAAGTTTATCCACGTAAATTGTGTCTGCATTATAAATACTCATGTCGTTTTTTATTTGCATATTTGAAGGAAAATTGACGAAATGCTCTTGAACGACTGTTTTTCAAGATGTTGAAACGGGACTTTCCCTTGTTAACTAGGGAAAAATGCTCCAATTAGTGTAGTTGGATGAGGCTCCTTAATGGAATGTTTAATCGATCCATTTCTAATTGATCGAATTGGTAGAATTAATAAGTATTATCCGTTTATTTACTTCTAATTTTATCTATTTATAATTTAAACTATTTTATAAATAATTCCTTAACATGCTATTAAGAAAGGGATTTATGCTACTAGTTCATATTTAAATATGATTAACAAAATACATTTGAGTGTTATACATTAATTTTAATTAGGAATGGAAACGGTGCGGGTATGGGACGGGTCCATTTCCACTCCCGTCCCGTCGGATATTTTCGTTACCTTTCATACCCGTTAAAGCGAGACAGGACGGGACGAGGCAAGTCCCTTGCCCTATTTATCATCCTATTTTTTTTTATTATTTATTTTATGTCTTTAGTTAATAAATATTATTACTTTTTTATTAATTTGTTAAAAGCAATTTATGTTCTCTTTATAAATGACGATAAATTTATTATTTTTTCTCGGTAAAAAACTTNTTAAACGGGGCAGGTAGCGGAGCGGAGACTGTTTCCCGTGCCCGCTTCCGAGTACTGACACTCGCCCCGTTTACCAGATTAGACGTCGGATTGAGCGAGTTTTATTGTTATCCCTAATTTTAACAATACTTTAAACAATCAATGACATGATTTTAACAATTCACAAAATGTCAACAACAATATTATATAGAAATATACATCTAGATTAACTTAAAATTTTTGAACTTATCTGCAAAATATTTTAGAGGGAGAGTGTGAGGTTAAAAATTAGTTTTAAAACGAAATAAAAATTGTAGAATGGTAGATAAACACGAACATATTTATTTTTAATTTATAGGGGAGATAATTATTTTTAATACTTGAGAAGGAATCTTTGGCCTTTGAAAGAGCCCACTTTCTTTTTCTTTATTTTTTTTTTCTTTTGTAAAGGTAAAGAAAGAATAAAATTTATATATTCCTTTTAATTTCTAAGTTCTTTTTTCTTTCAGGAAAGCTGAGTACGTGTCACACTGTCATTAGCTCTCATAGGAATAATAATTAAATTTACTTATTTATTATATAAAAAATTCTTTTGAAAAATTAGATACAAATTTGTGTGTGTATATATATTAAGTAAATACATTTACTCCATAACAACAATAATTACATTTTATTGATATTTTATAAAATTCTTAAAAATATACAATAATAAATATTTAATTTTATATATGGATAAAAAAATTAAATTGCATAGTTGAAGTAGAATAACTTCTAATAAACCCTCATTTTTATTAATTGATTTCCTAGTCGGTGTTTCGACGGAATCTACCTTTTCTTGCCGGAAAAAATTGCTTGGATAGTTTCTACGTCTATACTTAACTGCTTCAAGCAAGTAAGCATTTTTGTTTGTTCCTTTTTTTTATTTAATATATATTCTACTTTTTCTTTTTTACTTTTGATAATATATGCATTTCTCGGTTAAAATTGTATTTTACGGATGTAACCAAAATTTTCTGTAGATCTGAAGAAAATTTAAGGATCAGAAAAGATTTTGGTGGTGTGGGTTCGGATTGTTTGTCAGTGTGCTTCGAATCTGAGTAAGTTACAACGGTGTTCAATTTTAAACTGAATGCACGAGATAATTATTATTCCGTCATAAATTCTGATGCTATGCATTTGTTTTAGTTTAGATCTTAGCTCAATGTGAATGTTATCGTTGAATTTGATTTTTTTTTCTTATATTTGTTGAGTTGAACTTGGAAATTTTTTGACTAGAAAGGAATTCCTTGCTGAGGTGAGTGTTCTTTAAAACAATATAGTTTAAGTATCTTGATATGTTCTGGCCTCTATAAAAGAAGCTCTTTTGATGGTTTATTGAATTTTTAAATTTTTTAGTATCTGGTGCAAGCTCGAGCTTGAGATTGATTCGCATTTAGCAGGATTAAGTTAAACATGGATTGCTTTATTCATCAATCTACTTTCTATATAAATTGATAAGCAATTTATTAGATGAGAACATGGTCGCTTAGATTTTGAAATTGAATTATTTGCAATTCTGTAATGACAGTATTTATGGTAGATCATGCAAAGTTCGGGAAAGATGAATAATTTTTTATGTCAAAATGTGCAGACTGGGTAACCATGGCTATTTTGAGTATAGATATCGGACTGTTACCCACTGTATGCTGTTTGTAGTTTACATTCAAGAATTTGGGTTTGATTTCTGAACTTTGAGATGGAATCAAAGGTAGAGGAAGCACTCAGGTTTAAAGCAAATGCTGAGAAGAAGTTTGCGGAGAGAAATTTTGTCGGTGCAAGGAATTATGCTTTAAAAGCTCAGATGTTCTGTCCTGAACTGGAGGGTATTTCTCAAATGGTGGCAACTTTTGGAGTTTATATTGCATCGGAGGCAAAAATTAATGGAGAATTTGATTTCTATTCAATTCTTGGAATGGATCCATTTGCCGACAATTCTAAGTTGAAGAAACAGTACAAGAAGATGACGCTGTTGCTCCATCCTGATAAGAACAAAACTGTGGGTGCTGATGGGGCTTTCAGACTCGTGTCAGAAGCATGGACGCATTTATCTAATAGCGTTAAAAGAATCTCTTACGATCACAGGAGAAATTTGTATGCTGGCCATGCTTCTGGGGCTGGGGGTTATGACATTTATTCCAAGGCTGCAGTTTCTCATAGCAGATTTGATACATTCTGGACCGTCTGTACCACTTGTGGTGTTCAATATGAATATCTTCGGAAGTATGTAAACAAACGGCTTTCTTGTAAGAATTGTCGTGGTATCTTCATTGCTGTTGAAACTGGAGTAGCCCCAATAAATGGTTCTTTCTCTTACGGTCCTAGTTCTTATGTGTCTGAGAATGGTTATGGAAGTCATGTTCGTGGAGGTGCTTATATCCCAACAACAGCTGGATATTGTGCACCTAATGGAGTCTCAGGACATCATACTGGACGTGGAGCTGAGTATGTCTCCAATTTATCATTTCAATCTAACTCCGTTCCTGGATATTCTGTTGACATTTTAGATCCTAATGAATCGTCTACATCGTCCTTCACTTTTTATCAAGCAAATAATA
This sequence comes from Fraxinus ornus, assembly GCA_903798235.1. Lineage (NCBI taxonomy): Eukaryota > Viridiplantae > Streptophyta > Magnoliopsida > Lamiales > Oleaceae > Fraxinus > Fraxinus ornus. The sequence goes on along the minus strand of CAIGRF010228800.1, from coordinate 24,736 downwards.
AGGCAAATAAAACAAAAACCAATGGAAACCATCACATGGTAACGGCTGCAGTTGATATTGTCTCCATCCCCTGTACTGATTATAACGGAATATCAAGACCGAAGCGTGGTAGACCTGCCAAGAAGATAAAAGTAGACTTGACAAGCAGTCATGCTAATGGACATGAAGATCTGTCCACAGAAACTGTTATAAAAGCAAAAATGACCTCTGGAAATGGGAACTTGAAGCATAATTCTAAGCTTTACTCGCCATCTGAGACTTCAATCAGACGCAGTTCGGTTGCGCCTCCATTTGATGCTAGACAATTGTTAATTGACAAGGCAAGATCAGAAATCCGCAATAAACTTGAAGATATGAGGTTGGCTTCAGAAGCTGCAGCGCTAGAGGCTGTGAAGCGGAAAACACACGATGAAGTTGATAAATCCGGTGAAGCTGTCAAAATATCAGGTACAACTGGTACTGGCCATCATGCAGAACTGAAGAGAACTTTTTCAATGTCAATAACAGTTCCGGATTCAGACTTTCATGATTTTGACAAGGATAGATCAGAAGACTGTTTTAAGCCCAAGCAGATATGGGCTCTCTATGATGAAGAAGATGGTATGCCTCGCTTGTATTGTCTAATCCGTGAGGTCATCTCAGTCAGTCCATTTAAGATTCATATTGGCTACTTGAGCTCTAAAACTGATAATGAATTTGGATCGGTGAATTGGTTGGATTTTGGGTTTACCAAATCTTGTGGAAATTTTAGGGTCTATCATTCTGAAATTGTGGAGCAAGTCAACATCTTCTCTCATCTTCTTGGTAGGGAGAAAGCTGGTAGGGGTGGTTGTGTAAGAATCTATCCAAGAAGTGGTGACATTTGGGCTGTATATCGGAACTGGTCACCAAATTGGAACAGAGCAACTCCGGACACACTGAAACACCAGTATGAAATGGTTGAGGTTCTTGATAACTACTCTGAAGAGCTTGGAGTCTGTGTTGCTCCTCTAATAAAGCTAGTTGGATTCAAGACGGTATATCAGAGGAACACCAACAAAGATGTCATTCAGTGGATTCCAAGAAAAGAAATGTTACGATTTTCGCACCAGGTGCCATCTTCTTTACTTAAAAGCGTAGACACTAAATTGCCCGAAGGTTGCTGGGATCTTGACCCTGCTGCAACTCCAGGTGACCTTGAAGAAGAATCTGAAGCTCAAAACAATGTAATTCCTTATCGGGTACAGAACTCTTCCAAAACTCTAGATCAACAATGTCATTCAGGAACCATAGAATGGGAAGAAAAATTCAGTCAAACAAATAACTTCTCTACGAGTCCTGATGACTGGTCCCCAGCAGTGAGCAAACCATGCACGGAAGAGAGAACCTCAGTGGTGCTTCCTCAACTTGAAAATTTAATCAAAACTCCAGTTGAGCTTCCTCAGACTGAAACACGAGTGAAGACTTAATGAGAGCTATCTCAGAAGAGCATCTTTAAGTCTTATATGTGACACTGCTAAACAAAGTAGGGAGTGAAGTTCAAAGGTCATTTACATTATTCTGACACTGCTGAAATTGAAAATGTACAGATTTAAATACACAGCCTAGAAACTATCCTGAAGAATTAGGTAATTGATGATCAAAACTGATCCATACCCATTGCCCTCCATTGTTTTAGGTGGCTGTATTTTTGTTGTGCAATATGTAATGAGAATTCTATTGACTTCTAGTTTACATAAATGGTTCTTATATTTGATCCTAACAAGTTTGTGATGTCATGCTCTAATTTTATTAGGAACTATTATTTCTCCCATTTAGTTAATAACAAGATAATTTTCTACTTGATTCTACTTTGTCTTTCTACAACTCTTTCCTTCAGTACATGCGGACCAGTGTTCAAAAGTGTGAGACGAAGCTCGTACGAGGTATGGTTTGGAGAGGCAGCAGGATTCAGCAGCATGGCCTGTGCCTCAATTCTGATGCAGCAGTGTGGTTGGATGTTGGTTTTATTGGTATAGGTTGGGTTCTGCGGGATTGCTGAGGGATTTGTAGTTGTGGCTTCTGCTTGAAGGAACGCTGGCCACTTTTCTCTGGATGATGCTGAGGCATTAGCCTTGCGCTATGGAATCTCCATTACTGTTCAGAATGGCCACTACATTTCTAGAAATATGATTACTTCAGTCCATTGTTTGCTTCTTAAGCTGTTTCTTCGCAGTGTGTCATTATTGTTTTGATTGTAGCTCTCTTTATTTCGTCTGTGTTTGTTGCATTTAGTTGAATAAAAAAGTTGTTATTTGGTGTAAAAAAAAAAAAGTGAATTTCGTTTTTGGGTTTGAGGAGCAAACTAATTTAAGTTTCTTTATGTTATGGATGCTCGGATTATTTCTGGTAAACAATGTATGTTCAGGCATCATTATGAATATCTTATTTGAGCATTAAAATTGGAAAGTAGGGGACTTGTTAATTCAATCATCGAACAAAAATATGGGTCTTTCAGGTCGAAAGGAAGTTGGTGAGGTAATAATTACTAATTAGAGAGTTGGTGTTAGGTAAATTGTTGTCAAACGACCTCTCGGATAATGATATTAATCATTATTTATTCAGTCGACCAATGACTGAATTGAAATCGATATCACAATTGTAACGACCCAAACCTAACTGCTTAGACCATATGAAGTAGCCTAATTTTATTTGAGCTACTCATGGCCCAATCAATTATTCGTTGGAAGGATTTTTTGGTTGATAGCCCATGTATCCTTTCCGTACTAAACTCTTGGACCTAATAACTGTTTAACCTAAAAGCCCACCTAATTAACCTATACGTTGGCTCTCGTCTCTTGGCCACAGTGTGTGAAAATTATTATTTGAAAAGCTTACATGTGAGGGAAATCGGCGGCTGCAGTCTTCCTTGCTTCGTGCTTCCTTTGTAGCCGGGGGCGGACCTAGACCAATTTTTTTGTAGGGTCAAAAATGAGATTTCAAACATGTTTAGGTTAAAAAAACTCAAAAAAAAAAATATATATTTTTTTTGTGGGGTCATCTGACCCCACATGACCCCATGTGGGTCCGCCCCTGTGTGTAGCGGTTTTTTTTCCCTTTTCTCTTCAGACTTTGTGGCTAATTCTTGCGGCTGCAAATAGTTCATAATGTGTCCTTTGTGGGCAACCCAGCAACCGGAGTTGAGGGGTGATTGTAGTAGTGGTTTTGGGTCTTGAACATTGTGGTTTTGATTTGGGTATCTTTGTGAAATACTGAGCTCGGAAGCCTTGGTGTCAACATTCCGCTCAACATTTTGGTATCAGAGCTTTGGTGGCGTGGTGTGAGAGTCCCGGCCAAGACCAAAAACCGGCAGGAGGAAGGATTGAAATTTTTGTTTTGGTTTTCATAGTTTAAACGCACTTGTAATCTCAATTTCCGGCCAAACTAGTGGCCATTTGTGAAATCCAGTACCACAGGGAGAATCAGCAGGTGGAGGCGCACTTGGGTCCACCACGTATGGGAGTGACGGCCGCCGCCGTCGGCACGTGAGGATTCCGACGAGGCGCGTGTGGGCTCGTGGGACCTCTTCCAGCGAAGGTTTCTTTAGACAGATTTATCCTAACAAAATTTTTAACGTGTTTGTAGTGTTATTTTTCTGTTTCAGGTGATACGGTGAGATCTAGACAATTTTTCCCCTACGCATTGTTGATTAAGTTTTGCATTCGAACGGTTGCGGGAGACTTTAGGGCGAATAGTGGTGGCCCTAAAGTGTTAAAATCATATTTCTCGAAATTTATGAACTCAGATAGGTCCGCTCTGATAAATTGGCTAATCATGTTTAATTTCCAACACTAGCGTGTCATCGTGTGGGTAGTCATTGCTTGTTTTAGAAATTAGGAACTACTTGCTTTTAGTTGTTACGTGAGTAAATTGTTATTTGATAAATTTCAGCATATTATCTTTGTGATATTTTGAGTATGAAACTGTTTTTTGGTTGACATATGACCATATCTCTTGTTGCACTGTTAAGTTATTAGAATACATAAACCTTACCCGTTTGAACATTCCCTTGATCTATTGAGACTGTTGCGAAACCCTGAGAATCTAAAACTGTGTATGTTTGCGACCCTAGGTATACTTTGTGTGGCTTAATTGTGATCCTGTATTTTTGATTGATTATTAAAAATAACAACACACTATTTTGATTTGGGAATTTTTAACGGAAAATGTGACTTTTCAATCTGGCAACAAAAAAATGAGAGGTATTTTGGTTCAAAAAAAAGTTTTAAAAGCTATTGTGACAAGTTTTTGAGAAAAGTGGGTAAACTGAAAACCACTAAACAACTTTGGAAAAACTTGGAAGACTTGTATTTGCTCAAATCTACTCCAAAAAGCTCTACTTGAGCATTTTTTCAATTTCAAAATTGATTTTTCAAAAGATCTTGATGACAATTTAGACGTATTTAACAAACTTGTTCAAGATATTGTTAACTGTGAAGAGTCAATGTCCGATACATATAAAAATATTATTTTGCTGAATTCCATACATGATACTTATAAGGAGGTAGAAAATGCTATTAAGTATGGTAGAGACACTTTGACACTCGAAATTGTCATCGACTCCCTTAAAAGTAAGGAAATGGAAATTAGAGCTGAAAAACATGATAAGAATAGTTGTGAGGTTCACATGATAAACGGTAGAACTCAATTTAGGCAAAATAGTCATGATGGTTACCAAAGTAGTGGCGAGTCAAGTAGTAATGAAGGTAGAAAGAAGAGCAAGGGTAGGCCTAGATCTAAATCTAAGACCAATGTTAAGAAATGTTATGGTTGTGGGAACACGGGGTATTTTATAAAGGATTGCTATAAAGTAAAAAATAAGCAAAAGAGTAGAGAGAGAGAGAGAGAGATATGAAGTAAATGTGTTATCTTCTATTTTTGATATTGGTGATGGTGAGATCTATATGATTACTAGTCCTACTGCTTATCCTGATGAATTGAATTTGATTGCCAATTCTCATTTGCATGAATGGATACTTGATTCGGTGCATCATTCCATGCGACATCACAAAATGTCTGATTTGAAAATTTGCATGAATCAAATGATGGGCATGTTGTGTTGTGTGACAACTCTACTTATAATGTTGTTGGAATTTGTGATATTACCTTAAAGTTTGACACTGATTTTGTGCATACTTAAAGATGTTAGATATATCCCTGAATTGTCTGAAAATTTGATTTCAGTAGGAAAACTTGAGAAATTTGACTTCATTGGTAAAATTGGAAATTTTATTTTGAAATTGGTTAAGAGTGAAATTGTCTCTATTAAGGAAATCAGGAAAAATGATATTTATATCACTACTGGAGAAGTGATTAGAGGTTTAAATTTCTCTATCTCTTCTGCTAAGGCTGATCACACGCATAAATGACACAATAGACTAGCACATGTGGGTATTAAGGGGATTAGATTTCTTAATGGAAAATGTGCTTTTGGAAATGATTGTGTGTCTGCTTTATCTTTCTATGACAATTGTGCGCTTAGTAAACATCATATAACTACTTTTCTACGAGTGTTCATAAAACAAAAGGCATGCTTGAATATGTGCATCCGGACTTGTGGTGTCCCTCTAGCAGTCCCACTTCGGGTGGAAATTTATACTTCTTGTCTATCATTGATGACTATACTAGAAAAGTGTGGGTTTATCTTTTAAAGGATAAATTTGACACTTTCCATAGTTTTAATAATTGGAAAAGACAAGTTGAAAACTAAACTGGTAAAAAGATCAAGTTTTTGAGAACTGATAATGACCTAGAGCTTTGTAATACTGAATTTGGTGCAAAGAAAATGAGAGAACGAGACATAAAACTATTCCTTAAACTCTCCAACAAAATGGGGTAGCGGAAAGGATGAATAAAACTATATTTGATAAAGTGCATTGCATGATGTTAAGTTCTGGAGTCCTAAAGTCTTTTTGGGAGAAGTTGTTATGATTGCTTGTTATCTGATTAATTTGACTCCAACTGCTGCATTGAATGGTGATACTCCGCATGAAAAATGGTATGGTAAACCAAATGATTATCTATGCTTAGAACTTTTGGATGTACTTCTTTTTATCATCAGAGTGAGGGAAAGCTTGAACCTAAAACTAGAAAATGTGTTTTTCTAGGTTACCCTGAAGGTGTCAAGGATTACAAGTTGTGGGATAGAAATCAAAAGGGGGTTAAGATCATTGTGAGTAGAGATGTTACATTTAATGAGGGCAAAATGTTGTGCCTTAAAACTGAATCTGAACCTATGAGTGAAGAAAAACAAGGTGAAGAGAGAAATCAGTTGAAGGTGGAGTTAGGAAAACTTAGCACATCCATCCCTGTAACACAGAGTGAGGTGGAGACTCGATAACAACAACCTGACATGGAAAATAGAGAGAAATTAGTGATAGAGGAACATCCTGAAAAAGATAATCCTTTAGCAGATTATAACTTAGTTAGGAATAGAGAGAGGAGATATTCTAGAGCACCTATAAGATTTGGATATGAGACTGAGCTAGCTTTTGCTCATGCAAGCTATGAGGAGTTAGCTGATAGGAAGCCAAAGACTTTGAGGAGGCGATGAAAAGTGAACAACTTGAAGAGTGGTTTAACGCAATAAAAGATGAGATGAGCTCTTTAGAAAATAATCAAATTTGGGAGCTAGTACCTAGGCCTAAGAATAAATCTATGGTTAACTGTAAGTGGGTATTTAAGGTTAAGGAGTGTACTAGCGCATCTAAACCCTTAAGATTTAAAGCTAGGTTAGTGGCCAAGGGGTACACTTAGAAGGAGGGGGTTGATTATAACGCTATTTTTTCACATGTTGTTAAGTTTACTACTATTAGAGTCATACTTGCATTAGTTGCACATTTTGACTGGGAAATTGAACAATTTGATGTAAAAACTGTCTTTTTACACGGTGAGCTTGATGAGCAAATCTTTATGAATCAACCAATAGATTTTAAAGATAAAATAAAATATGATCATGTGTGCTTCTTGAAAAGGTCTTTATATGGTCTAAAGCAATCACATAGATAGTGGTATAAAAGATTTGATTCTTTTGTACTATCAATAGGGTTTCAATGAAGTAAGTTTAATCATTGCATATATTTCCAACATAATGATGCTAATAATGACTATGTGTTTTTATTACTATATGTGGACAGGGACGGACCCACATGGGGTCAAATGACCCCACAAATTTTTATTTTTATTTTTAGTTTTCCTCTTGAGTTTTTTTTCTTTTTTTACCTAAACATTTTTGAATTCTCATTTTTGACCCCACAAGAAAAATGGTCTCAGTCCGCCCCTGTATGTGGATGATATGCTCTTAGTTGGTTCATCACATAAGTGGATAAGTAATATAAAAACAAACTTGAATGGTGAATTTGACATGAAAGATCTAGGAAAGGCTAAAAGAATCCTAGGTATGTATAAGGAAAAGTGATTCTTGAAAAAGAATTGGACAACCTTATTTTTACCAAATCTGTTAGAATAAATTCAATTCAATGGAGCCTTCAGTTACCAGTTTGTTTCAACTGATGTTGGTTGGAATCTTCAACAACTGGAGCCTTGTTTGTTGGTAGTTAATAACCGAAATGGACCCTCATTTAGGTCTATAAATAGGAGCCTTAGGTAGTGCAAAAGTGAGAAAGCTTTCGAGAGTGAAAGAGGGATAGAAAGTGAGATTTGATAAGAATGGTAAAATTCTTATAAATCTGAAAAAATCTTTCTTGTATGATTTCAAGTGTGTAAATCTTGTTTTGCTTTGGTAATAAAGTATTGGAAGAGGATTTCTTCCTGTTTAAATCACTCCAAGTGTTGAATCTTGCTGGTAATCACGTTTTTCTTTAAGTTCAGAATTAATTTTAAAGTATTAGTGCAAATACGGTAAGTTGCAAGTATATATCCGGTATGAAGAAGCGATATCCGGTATGCATAAGCCATATACGGTAAGTTCAATTTCAGCAAATTTTTCTCTTTTTCTGCTGGTGCTTTGCCGATTACTGAGCTTCTTAAGTAAATTCAAAGTAAAGATAGCCTCCAAAAATCCCAACAATTGGTATCATAGCGTGAAAGTTTCTGGTCTGATTTCTGATTTCTTCAATTGGCCGAACGCGTTTTTGTGAAAAATAGATTCCTGGCCAGAATCTTGATCACATAATGTCTACATCCAAATTTGAGGTAGAGAAGTTTAATGGCAAGAATGACTTCAACTTGTGGAGGGAGAAAATGATGGCACATCTTAGTAATCTTGGATTGGAAGAAGCCTTGGAAGGGAAATCTAAAACTGATGCTGAAATTCTGAAGAAGGCAAGGAACACCATCATACTTAGCCTCTCCGATACAGTTCTAAGGAAGGTCATTAAGGAGAAGACAACGTCTGATATGTGCAATAAATTAGAAGAGCTTTACTTGACCAAAGCTTTGCCTAACCGGATCTACCTGAAGCACAAGTTCTACAGCTTTAAGATGGATGAATCAAGGTCAATTGATGAGTTTACTAAGCTGGTATCTGACCTGGAGAATCTGGACATCAAGATTGATGAAGAAGATCAAGCCATTTTCTTGTTGAACTCTCTGCCACCAGCCTTTGATCACTTAAGGGATACCATCAAATATAGCAAGGAATCATTAACCCTCAAAGAAGTTGCTGCAGCAGCCTACTCGAAGGAATTGGATATTAAGCTAAATGGAAACCTTTCTAAGAGGAATGGAGAAGTGACGAGTGTCCAAGAAAGAAAAGAAAAAAAAGTGCTGGATTTGTAATCAAGAAGGGCATTATAAGAAGAATTGTCCAAGAAGAAACCAGAGGTGGATAAAGAAAGGAGGCAAGCAAAATGGAAAGTGTGCAAACATGTTTGGAGGCTATGAAGTTGATGAAGTGCTCTAAAGGTTCTAGCTGTAATGAATCTGAATTTTTTTCTCAAGAATCAATGAGAAGATTGTAAGGAAAAGTGATTCTTGAAGAAGAATTGGACAACTTTATTTTTACCAAATCNTTTTTCATCATCGCCTAGGGGTTATTTGGGCATCACAAAAATACCCAACAACCTCCACCTTGATGCCAAACAACCTGCAAGCCAAATAAGGTAACAAATAGCTTAAGGAAAGAGACTTACAAGTTTGTACCGATGTTTAGAAGATCAAGGCAACTTCTAAACTTTACCAATGGGAGCACTTTAGTTCCCATGTCAGCAGGATTATATTCTGAAAGGACTTTCTCAAGTTTTACCAGTTCTTGAGAAACCACATCTCTAATGAAATGCAATCTAACGTCTATATGTTTAGTACGTTCATGAAAGACAGGATTCTTGCATAGGTGAATAGCAGATTGACTATCAGAATATATTGTCACATTGTTATCTAAAGCACCAAGTTCATTTAATACACCTTTAAACCACAAAGATTCTTTAAAGGCTTCAGTAGCAGCAATATATTCAGATTCAGTAGTGGATAAAGCAACAACATGTTGAAGTTGTGATTTCCAGCTAACACATGAATTACACAAAGTAAACACATAGGAAGATGTAGATTTCCTATTATCTCTATCACCGGCATAATTAGCATCAGTAAAGCCTCTCAATTTTACTCCTTCAGTACTAAACTTATATATTAAACCAGCATTGCATGTTCCTTTAAAATAGTTGTTTAGATATTTGAAAGGAACATGCAATGCTGGTTTAATATATAAGTTTAGTACTGAAGGAGTAAGATTGAAAGGCTTTACTGATGCTAATTATGCTGGTGATAGAGATAATAGGAAATGTACATCTTCCTATGTGTTTACTTTGTCTGACTCTTGTGTTGTTGGAAATCACAGTTACAACATATAGGTGCACTATCCACGACAGAATCTAAATACATTATTACAACTAAAGCTATTAAAGAAGCTTTATGTCTTAGATGCCTACTTCATGAACTTTGTGTTTTAAATGACTATGTTGTAGTATATTCTAACAGCCAATCTTCTATACATTTATGCAAAAATTATGTTTTTCACGAACGTACCAAACACATTGATGTTAGACTACATTTCAGTAGAAATATTTTGTCACAAGAAATTGTAAGACTTGAAAAAATACATACACAATATAATCCCTCAGATATGGGCACTAAGGTGCTACCCGTGGTGAAGTTTAGAAGTTGCAAAGATCTTCTAAATATTGGTGGAGGTAAATAATTTTCAATTTTATCGATTCTATTTTTCTGAATTATGACTAATGAGTAATAATTTTTCTTTGCAAATCCTTTGACATTAAAGTGGAGGTTTGTTAGGCAAATTGTTGTCAAACGACCTCCAGGGCAATGATGTTAAATCATTATTTGTTCAGTCGACCAATGATCGAATTGAAACATCGATACCACAATTGTAACGGCCCAAACCTAATTACTTGGGCCATTTGAAGTAGTCTAATTTTATTTGAGCTACTCATGACCCAACCCATTACTCCTTGGAAGGCTTTTTTGGTTGATAGCCCATGTATCATTTCCTTACTAAACTCTTGGGCCTAATAACTGTTTAACCTAAAAGCCCACCTAATCAATCTATATGTTGGCTCCTGTCTCTTGGCCTTAGTGTGCATGAAAATTATTTTTTGCAAAGCTTACTTGTGAGGGAAACCGGCGGTTGCAATCTTCCTTGCTTCGTGCTTCCTCTGTAGCGGTTTTTCATCCCTTTTATCTTCAGCCTTTGTGGCTACAAATAGTTCATAACATGTCCTTTGTGGGCAACCAAGCAACCGGAGTTGAGGGGTGATAGGGGTCTTGAACATTGTGGTTTCGATTCGGTATCTTTGTGAAATATTGAGCCCGGAAGCCTTGGTGTCAACATTCCGCTCAACAGTTGGCACGAAAGCCTTGTGAACGACAGTCTAATGGTTTTTTATAACCCTCTTTTCCGACCTACTCTCAACTAGTTCTTCCATGAAAATACAAATGAAAAATTGTAGCTGAACCGAATAATCTTATGTACAATGAGATTCCAAGCACTGCAGAAACCAAAAAATAAAAAAAAAATCTAGATTTAAAAAAAAAAAAATGAATTGCTGCAACTTGACATTTGGAAATTGAGTGTAGCCTTTCAATCTAGGTGTGAACTCGTAGTGGCAAGATTTATGACTGTAGACACATATTTGGAATAAAAGCATCCTCAAACACTCATATAATATAAGATAAAAGAGTCAATCCTTAAATATTTACAAATAATATTATTTTGAACACCTTATAATTTACAAATATCGATAAAATGTTTAGACTTCAGTCTAGGATTGAACAACTGGTTCAAGGCTACCAACATGAACTGTTGTCTGAAACAATCTTGGCATTCCCCGAAATGAAACCTCCTTAAAATTTTCGCTGTCTGGATTATAAGAAACCAAAGTTCCTCTGTACTCCACCAAGATGTCCCCATTCTTCAAAAGGCATAAAATCCGGACGAATCTCCGACCCAGAAAGTTCTTCCAAATCCGATAAGGTTTTTTCAATTTAGGAAGAATAAACCTTGGGGAGTAAGCTCCAAGAGTGAACTCCTTCACCCAAGAATCTTTCACTCCATATTCTTTCATCACCCAAATATCCAAAGCTCCATTACCCCCACGAAAAGGCACGGCAGCAGAAAGGCAACCCCCTAAAACAGCGAGATGAGCATTCATCCAACTTCTTAAGGTACCATAGTCAGGCCTGGGAATCTCTTGAAATGAATCATCGACAAGGTCAAAAGATACAATGATCTTGTCACGACGCCAATTGTAGTTTCCCCGTTGACTCATCCAGTGAAGTCTCCCACTCAACAAAACTCCTGGTGAAGACTTTTTCTCTAGTCTGTAAGGTGCTTCGCCTATGTTTCTCCATTCATTGGTACCCAGATTGAATATCTCAACATCTGATCTCCGTGAACTCATATTAGTTAATCTACGGAAGTGCCTAGGAATTTCAAGATTATAGGCATTCGGATAGTAAATTATCTTGATCACCTTGTACTCTTTAGTAATTGGATGGAATCCGAATCCAACTATGACAATCTGATCTTCATATTCAACGGACTTGGGTAGCACTTTATAGTCCCTCGTAAAAGGATTGTATATGTATATGGAGTTGGCTAATAATGAATCAATCAGGCATAACAGACCATTGCATGAGCCAATCACACTAAATTCTGGCGTGGAACCGACAAAGGGAGTATCGATTTTTCTCACTATTTCATTGTCGTCAACATCAGAAAACTCAACAAAGTGAAGCTGGTTTCGAATGGGATAATCAGAGTGGAAAATAAGGCATGACCTTTGACAAATCAGTGCCCGGGACATGTGCATATTAACAAGTTGTAGATCATGAGACAACAGGTTCCAAGATCGACAAGCAAACCTGGATTGGATAACAGATTTGATGGGCAACCTAGAGAGTATGTCGAGGGCAATTTCATGTGGCAAACAACTTAAGGGCTGATCTTCGTCTTCTTCTTCGTTGTGGCACTTCATTTTCTTGATTTCTCTCTGGAAATCCATGGCTCGGATTGATATCAGCAATCACGACCTAAAAATGAGGGAAAAAAAAAAAACAAAAAACAAAAAACTTGGCAGATAAGCTACGTTTGTCGATGACTACAATATAGTATTTGGCTGAACTAAAAAACATTTAAACAGCTGTTGTTTGTGTGTCTGTTGTTTTATGTGAAAATGTCTTCTTTTGAGTTAAAAAGTCATTATGACTCCCTCCTTTCCTTTCTTCCTTCCTAGTTCATTCCTTTCCAACACCTAGGACTACGTTTGCCTAAGCTAAAAAAGTTTTCTTAAGTTATAAGTAAACTAATTAACAAACAACCTTTTCATTAATTAAAATAAAAAACAGATAAGCCCCCACGGGCATGGACCACTGCACGAGGGTTCTCTACGGAACATCGGAGGTTCGAATCCTCGCAACAGTGGTGGCAAAGTTATGGTGCGCTTTGTCGCCCCTCTGAGTTTGTCACCACGTTGTAAATGGAGGTTCACGGGGAGGAGAATTGCTTCCCAAATGCCCGGCTCAAGTGTATATAAGTTGTGACCGCATCCGAATTTATCCAGGTGGCGAACCGAGAGGGAGATCGCCACTGCTCAGGATTAGTTGAGCGAAACTCGAACACCTAAGTCACCAAAATATAAAAATCAAAATAAAAAACAGATAAATTATTAACATTTTGACATTAAGGTAACTCAAAAAGCTAGAAACTACAATTGAAATAACATGAACATTCTGCAATCATTAATACTGGACAATTACGAATTAGACATGGGCGGAGATAGGGGTGGGTTGTAGTCCACCCTTGCCCAAGCCAAACCCAGCTTCTGTAAAAAAGAAAAAAAAAATTAGTTAAAGACCAATTTTTTCCACCGTCCAACCCAATAGCCCACTGTCCTAGCTCATTTGAAAAATTGAAAGCCCAATTTGCAAGCCACATAAAATTAAACCCAATTCCCACACAGGCGAAACCCTCTCTGCTCTCTCTCACACCTTTCATCCATGCGACCTGCCCTTTACTGAAATAGCGAAAGCCAAAGCGAAACCTTCTCTCTCAAACCCGAAACGATGAAACCCTTCGTCCACCGTCCACCGAACGCCGTCTGTGAGAAAGGCTTTCTCATAGTTCAATTTAATCCGGTAACTATAACCGTTTGTCGAACGCCGTCTTCACTTCTTCTTCTTCACTCTTCAATTTCTGCAGAAAGAAGGTTAGTTCGTGTTTTAGTTTCATTGGCTGTTTTCTCGTGCTCACTCACAGAGCGTTACTTTTTATCTGTGAGTGCTAAAAAATGAACTTTTTTTACAACTTCTTCCGCTCATGCAATGTGCTTTTAGTCTCGTGATATTTTAGTGGAAGGGGTGAAATTATCTGCTGCAATTAAGAGGATTTTGGCTTGCATATGTGGAATTCTCTATAGTAGTTTGCAGTTAGTTTAAGGTAATTCAAAAGATAAAGTAAAAAAATCAAAATTCTATGATTTAAAGTTCTAGGGGGGTCCGTGAAATGTGGATATAACTTCAACTTTATAAAGGAAAAATCCAGGTATAAACTAGCCATGAATAGTGGTTTTTAAAGAATTTTGTTAAAAAGTCAATTTTATCCTTAATGAAATGTGTCTTTTATTGCAAAATAGGTCCTTAAGTTTAGAATAGTTTTATTTCTTTTATTTTTATTCGTTTTCACTAGATATTTCATCTGAATCTAATTTTTCTTCAAAAATTTCTTCATCAGTTTCTATTTCTTCAAAGTTGACTTCTTCACATTCATCTTTAATTTGTTCAAAATCTGTAATGAGTATTCTAACTTTCTTTTTTGGACATTCAGTGCTTATATGTGCTTCTTCATTACAATTCCAACACTTACATCGTTTTTTATCTAGTGGTTTTTTATTATAAGATTTATATTTTCTTTTAAAGTATTTCCTTTTTGGTTTAAAATATTTTTTCTTGAATTTGTTATATTTTTTGTATTTTTTATGTTTTGTTTTTCTTTTTCTTTTATAATCATAACATCCCCAATTTCCGGGTACTTCAGTATCCTTACAACAAATTCTATCTTGTATAAATCTTGATTGTTTATAGATCATTTGATTACTACACATTAAACTTATTTCATCCTTTATAGTTCTTATTATAAATCCTAAAGTATAGGCTTCTGCATTTCTTCCTATTTGTTGTTCTCTAATTTTATTTTGAAAGTAATTATTCCATGGTG
>CAIGRF010228788.1:0-24963 GCA_903798235.1 Fraxinus ornus | reverse complement strand
AAAAAAAAAAAAAAAAAAAGATTCTTGTCTATTTTAACAAATATTTCAAAAATCTGTCTGAGCATTTACTTGAAAAACTATATAGGATCAAGGATCAAGCTTCGAATTGAAATCGAGTGAACCGGTTGATTCATAGGTATTTTAACATTTTTTTGAATTTTCAGTCAACATTTTATTTATTTAAAAAATTCAAATCCTTTAACGAGTATTTGAAATGTTCTGAATAATGATTTTTAGAAGAATGTATGGTTAAAAGGTAGAGAAAATTTTTGAATTACGTGAATGCGTGATTGAAAGTAGAAAGAAAAAATAATTTAGAATGTTCATCTAGTCTCTTAGAAAATAACGCTACTCACAAGTCACGAGTCCGATATCAAACAAAAAACAAATATGTCCTATGTATCAATTAATGTTCGACAAAATAATGGCTATGATGGAGACAAGAAGCCCCTACATTATTTAGGTGGTTAGATTATTAAATTAAGCCCCTGTTTGAAACTCATTTTTAAAAGAAAGAAATTTTGGAATAGTGATTGATGTAAGAATGTATGGTGGAAAAGTGATAAAAAGTTTTTGATTTGTGTGTAATATTATTTTATTTGGAGAATGTGTGGTTGGAATAAAGAATGAGAATGAGAATGAAAAATTAATGGGTGTCAAATGGGGGCTAAATTGGATCATACCCATAACAATGCCTTGCCTTTCAAGAAATTTTGTTTTTATTTTCTATGGATGACTCAAATAACAACACAAATTTGGAAATTGTACAATCTAAACTCAGAATCTTACACAATAAAGTGTATCGACAGGATTAAGGCTTAGAGGGATTTTGGACTCTCGTGTCACAAAAAATATCATAAATGAGAATCGAATCTCCTTCACAAAGTTAAATCAGACGACAACGGAAACCAAAGTTTCCATTCCAACTCTTCAATTTCCATTCAAATGGTGAAAATGAGAGACTCAAGCACACAACTAAAGAAATGTCAGTGTAGAGAGAGAATGATCTACTGTGTAATTAAAATAATATTATCTAACAATAGTCGTGCTATAACACCAATTTATCTGACATTGTGTGATTTGGGAAATTCTGTGATTTATTATTGTACATTTTATTTAATGACAACTGACGTTATTTAGACTGGTGTTGTAATACCAGTGATATTAAATAGTATTACTTGTCTAATTAGGTCAACCATGAATGGTATAAAGAAACCTACCAATCATATTAAAACTTACATGTTAGCGTATACTTAGAAAAGTACATCATATCACCATTATATAAATTTAATTCATTTGTTTTGCTATTTTCTTTATTTAAATTTGGATTAATTCCACCAAACGTCTACATTTTTGTAAGTGTGACACCCAAGCCCCTAACCTTTTAAAATCGTGATACCTGTGTCTCATGTTAATGAAAAATATTTATTTCAAGAGTAGATAACCACATGACATTCGCGTGATATCAGACAATAGGGGTAAAATTATTCAAATGGATTTTCTTTATTCCAAAATGATCCAAACAATTACTTCAATCTTCATCTAGAATTTCAAAATAAGGTAAACGATTTAAAAGATTGGAGAATGAGTGCCACACTTATGAAATGTTGATGATCCTGTTGAAATTTACCCTTTAAATTTCTCACTTCTGGTTAATTGATGTTGGTATTAACTTGATATATCATTTCTCTCTTCTTGCGGTAGGTGTTAATTAGGGTAAAATTTCACATTAAATAATAATGAAATAAACATAAAACGTATAATAGCTTAAACTACTTTTCTTAATAATACTGACTTTTTAAAATGGAAATTTAAGTCTTAATGGTATGAATTATTCTCAGTCAAACCACCATATTGTATGTTCCTAAAAAGTGTAGGAAACAAACAACAAGATTCTCAATAGGGAGCAATCACATGAACTAAGGGAGGTTAGTAATTGCTAGCATTTTTTTTTTATACAAATGGAGGCATCAACATCATCACAAGAGAAGAAGGTTTGCAATTTGTACATGCACCTAACTTGGTTTTGAAGAGATCCATTTAATTATTTGATGGAGAAACACATTTAAAACTTTAGTGTCCATGTAGAAACATTTTAAAGTTCAATGACTCGAGAGAAACACTGAAAACATTTCACTGACTATTTGGGAATATTGGACAAAATTAACGACTTTGACATGCCACATGAGTTTTTTGTTGGCCATGACTACAGCGGAATCCTTTGGAACAATGAACGAGTATCACGTTTGAAAGTTGAGAGACTAAAAAAGCTTTGAAGTTTAGTGATGTTCTAGTAGTGCAAGGACTATTCAATGACCAATATTGAAATATATCCCTTGGGTCTTACTACATAATTCTGAAATTATTTTTCCTATTTCGATATTAATTTAACAATTAAATTAATTTATATGAATTTGGATAAATAAAAAAAATTCTAAATAATCAATACATTTGTCACATGAAACAGAAAGCACGAAGTCAAAAAGAAAATTTACACCTTGTAATTTCTTTTCAAATATGATAAGAACTGACGGTCCTTTTCGATCGTTCCAATTCTTATGAGAATTGATCCGACCAGACCATCCCCTTCCCCATGCATCAAAAATTGTGATTTTTTAATATAATATGAAATATTTTTTTTTTCTAAGTTGGTTACCTTTTTTATTGTGCATCCAGCTAGCTAACATTTTAATATTAGAAGATTGTTCAAACAATTTAGCACAATCCCCATACTTTGAAAATGACAAATGATTTTCAATAATAATGAATTCAGGTATATATATAAATATAAAATTTCATTTCAATAGTTGATCCATCAAGACATTGGACACACTTTGAAAATAAAATATCGATTTCTTTATTTTTAATCATACATTTTTCAATAAAATAATATTACACAAAAGTAAAAAAAACTTTATTTTTAACCACACATTCTCCATCAATCTACTATTCAAAAACATTCTACACAAAAAGGAGGATTCAAATACGCCCTAAATTATCGATAGCGATATCAGAATTACATATAATTCTTAAACATCATTTTGTTTGTAAATATCTAAATAACATATTGTTTGGTAATGTGTTGTCGTAATGACATGGTCAAATATATAAGTATCGCATCATGTTAGATTAGACTATAAAATTATAGATAAAAATTAGAATCTTATAAATTTATTAAATTACTTTTATTTTCTTCATTGAATTTCTTGGTTGTTGTTTATTGATATATAAAATATCTTGTAATGTGAGACATATAGCCTTAAAAAATTATGGGAGAAAGTTGACTTTTGTTGGTCACCCGCAATTTCATTAACGGTGTAATATATAAATGAAGAGAATTTCCCACAAGAAAAAACGACCATAATTATCCTACAATGATATTGTTGTGCAATAATACCTAATTATGCCCATACATCAATCATCAATGAACGTGTACATATTCTTCAAGCAATATGCAAATAAATAAATACATAAATATATGAATTCTGTTAACTATCTTTTACAAGGATTATGCCACTTTGTCAGAAAGAATTGACAAATACCGATAAAGTAATAGCAAAAGATGATTGAATAGAAAAATTGACTGTATTTTAAATAGATCAATGATAGAATGTTATGTGACATTATGTCGATTTTTCTGTGAAACTTTTCTAACACTTAGCATTATTCCTTTCACAATAAAGTGATATAATTTTTGGGTTGTGCTCTATCCAAGCTGGAAGTTTCTCATTCATTCCCTATATATAGTTTACATTTGGGTTATCACTTTCCAAATTAAGCTCATACATTTCTTGAATTGGTTCTTGAAAATGAATTCTAGTTTGAGAATATGGATTATGTTATCCATATTATTATTCATAATTATGAACTCCCAAAAATTTGTTAAGGGTGAACCACTAGTTCCCTGCTTATTTTTCATGGGAGATTCACTTTTTGACAATGGAAATAACAATTTTCTTGTTACCATGGCAAAATCCAACTATCCACCATATGGGATTGACTACCCCGAAGGTCCGACCGGCAGATTCTCTAATGGCCGGAATATCGCCGATTTCCTTGGTCTATATATTTTCCATTCATCAATTTCATCTTTTTTCCCCCTGAATTTTACTTTAATGTGATTAAATATTTATTAACATTTAATTTCTTTTGGATTCGTTTTGCGTGCATGCAGCCCAATTCCTAGGTTTTGATAACCCAATTCTACTTTTTGCATCTGCCAGAGGCTCGGAGATCCTCAGAGGTGTAAATTATGCATCAGGCGCACAGCAGGAATTCGTGAAGAGTCGGGATTCCAAGTGGTAATTCTATAGTGTTTGACTCGTTTGATACGTTAAATTAGATAAGACAAGAAATATGTGCATTTTGCATGTGTGGCCTTCGCAAAAACATAGCTCAGTGTGACAAAGTTATACAATGAAACTATTAACTGATTACTTTTTTTTTTTTTTATAGGGCGATCGGATCAGTTTGAATAGACAGTTATTGAATCACAAGACAACTATATCACTTTTTTCTCTTTTACTTGGAAGAAACTTGGGTGCAACAAAAGACTACCTTCACAAGTGTTTGTACATAGTTAATATGGGCAACAACGATTACATTAACAACTACTTTTTGCCACAATACTAAACAAGTCTTGTATATACTCCCGATCAGTTTGCAGCCATCTTGATTCAACAATATTCTCAACAGCTAAGGGTTAGTTAAATTTGCCATTTTTTTATAATATTCGCAAAATTGCAGAACAGCCTGTTCTAAATACTGTCGAATTAATCTGGTTTTTAAGGTTCACAATGTTATACTAACATCTTATATATCTTATATTATAGGGGTACTTACAAAAATACCATTAAAATTAGAGATATTTTGAAAAATACCCTTAAAATCATATGAAAGATTTTTAGGAAGTAAAAAATACTGTGTAAAACAAAAGGTGACACAATGTCACTTTTTTTTATAAAAAATGTCACTTACGAACTCAAAAAAGGTGACCAAAAAAAAAAAGTGACGCTCTTTCAAAAAGTGATACAAATTCAAAAAAGTGACACAAACTCAAAAAAAGTGGCAAACACCAAAAAAAGTAATTAAAAAAAGTGACATTTTAATAAAAGTGACGAATTTAAAAAAGTGGTACAAATTAAAAGTTATACATCTTAAAAAAAGTGACAGACAATAAATTGCTAAAACTCAATTATAATCAACCAATAGCAACATTCACTTATAAAAATGTTGCGATAGACTCTTTAGCAACACATAACTATCAAATGTTGCCTTTTCTGTGTTGCGAAAGCTCGTTTTTGGCGTAGTGGTTCCATCTTAAAATGTCAACTTTATTAAGAGTAGTTCAAACTCTTATAAATTAGTCTATGTTTTCATTTTATTCGATATGAGATTTTATTCCTTAATATGCTCTCGCAAGATGGTGGCTCATTTGAACATATCAATTTTGAAATTCGTGTGTTCATTTTTTGAGTTTTAATCGGATTGAATTGTTCATTAGAGTTTAATGGGCTCTGATACCATGTTAAGATTTAAGGTTCCATACTTAATGAGCACACGAATTTCAAGATTGGTCTGCTCAAATGAGCCACCATCTTGCGATGACATGTTAAGGGATAGAATCCCACGTCGAATAAAAATGAAAGCATAGACCAATTTAAGGGTTTGGATTACCTGCTCAAACGGGTCACTATCTTGTGGGGACATATTAAGAAATGTAATCCTATGCCGAATAAAGATGAAACCATAAACCAATTTATAAAGAGTTTTGATTACTCATTGTACTAAGGCAAAGCTGACCTTTTAAGATGGAACCCTAAATCTTAACATCATTTATATAAGCAGTTTGCATTGATGTAGCCGAGCATATTTTACTAAGTTTAAAAAGAAGTAAAAGTTCAAAATCTCCATTTCCAAAGATGTTCGAATAAGTTAATTTTTTCTTAGATGTGAGTAAAAATTATTTGTTCAAGAATTCGCGTGTACAATGTTTTTATGTCATACCATAGTATTGTTTCTTTCTATAAGCCACTTTGAGCTTAGATTTCCTTCAACAATGGATAATAAGCTAAAGTTCTGGTTCTTCCAGTTTTTCATGTAGGAGTGTCCACAAGTTTAAAGACACAATTATTCTCAGCTGAACCAAAATTTCCTTGCTGCTTCATTTTTGGTGACCGAATGGTGGATAATGGAAATAATAATAATTTGAGTGAAGCATTATCAGGGAAATTTATCACAGCATATCCGTGAAGATTGAGGCTTTGTCCGCTTGGACGTGTGTCCAATGTCAAACATGGAAAACTTGGTTGCCTCATTTTCCTGCATTTAATCATTTATCACAAATCTCAAATTTCCCAATTTTCATAAATCATAAATCATCAAAATTCACATAATAAATCAAATGATCGATACAAATAAAATATCACTTCAAGACTTCAAGTTCTAATGAATGAAAATGTCATCAACATGAGAAAAAAAGGCGGTGGAGGCTCGCGTTGACCGTCGGCGGCAATTCAAAATCATGGCAGGACACAACAACGGAAAAAGAAATACGAGAGAATCGGATATAGGGTTTGCTTTGGAGTTTTCCATATAATCGTATTGCATATGGAATTCAATTTGTGGTAATTACATAAAACCAGACATTAAGTTTGACATTTTAAAAAATCAGGTTTTGTCTTTATTTAATAAAAAATCAGGTTTTAATTTCACAATTAATATTAATAATAATATTTTAAATTAGATTAATCTATATACCCACCATACCACCTACCNATTTCATGTAACAGTTAGTGGTAATTACATAAAATCAGACATTAAGTTTGACATTTTTAAAAATCAGGTTTTGTCTTTATTTAATCAAAAATCAGGTTTTAATTTCACAATTAATATTAATAATAATATTTTAAATTAGATTAATCTATATACCCACCATACCACCTACCCCAGCAAATTTAAATCTCATTTTCCACATTCTAATCATTTCTCCTCATCTCTCTTCCGTCACTTCTCCTCTCTCCCCCCTCACCCTCCTCTCTGGCCGGAATGGTCATCGGAATCGGAGTAGTCGTCGGAACGGTCACCGGACAGTCGTCGGAACGGCGGGGGTGATGGAGGTGGGTGGGTTAATTATATATATAAATGTCAAAAATTTGATTTTTGAAATGTGAAAGATGTTTTGTTATTTTTGAAATAGTGTAAACTTAAAGTAGGATTTATGAATTTTTTCCATAAATAAATACATAAATATATGAATTCCTTTAACTATCTTTTACAAGGATTATGCCACTTTGTCGGAAAGAATTGACAAATACAGATGAAGTAATAGCAGAAGATGATTAAATAGAAAAACTGACTGTATTTTAAACAGACCAATGATAGAATATTATGTGACATTATGTCGATTTTTCTGTGAAACTTTTCTGACACTATGGCATTATTCCTTTTACAATAAAATGATATAATTTTTAGGGTGCGCTCTATCCAAGCTTGAAGTTTCTCATTCATTCCCTATATATAGTTTACATTCGGGTTTTCACTTTCCAAATTAAGCTCATGCATTTCTTGAATTGGTTCTTGAAAATGAATTCTAGTTTGAGAATATGGATTTTGTTATCCATATTATTATTCATAATTATGAACTCCCAAAAATTTGTTAAGGGTGAACCACTAGTTCCCTGCTTATTTTTCATGGGAGATTCACTTTTTGACAATGGAAATAACAATTTTCTTATTACCATGGCAAAATCCAACTATCCACCATATGGGATTGACTACCCCGAAGGTCCGACCGGCAGATTCTCCAATGGCCGGAATATTGCCGATTTCCTTGGTCTATATATTTTCCATTCATCAATTTCATCTTTTTTTCCCCCTGAATTTTACTTTAATGTGATTAAATATTTATTAACATTTAATTTCTTTTGGATTTGTTTTGCATGCATGCAGCCCAATTCCTAGGTTTTGATAACCCAATTCCACCTTTTGCATCTGCCAGAGGCTTGGAGATCCTCAGAGGTGTAAATTATGCATCAGGTGCAGCAGGAATTCGTGAAGAGTCGGGACTCCAAGTGGTAATTCTATAGTGTTGACTCGTTTGATATGTTAAATTAGACAAGACAAGACACGTATGCATTCTGCATGTGTGGCCTTTGCAAAAACATAGCTCAGCGTTACAAAGTTATACAATAAATGAAACTATTAACTAATGACTTATTTTTTTCATAGGGCGATCGGATCAGCTTGAATACACAGTTATTGAATCACAAGACAATTATATCACGATTTTCTCTTTTACTTGGAAGAAACGTGGGTGCAACAAAAGACTACCTTAACAAGTGTTTGTACATAGTTAATATGGGCAACAATGATTACATTAACAACTACTTTTTGCCACAATACTACTCAACAAGTCTAGTATATACTCCCGATCAGTTTGCAGCCATCTTGATTCAACAATATTCTCAACAGCTAAGGGTTAGTTAGATTTGCCATTTTTTTTTGCTTCACTTTCGTTTTTTCATTTGATAATATATAGGATATTACCATGTTGCTCATCAACATGTTTGATATGCTAGAACACAGCTTTGGGCATAACGTGATTGTGGGCCAGTCAACGACAGTTAGTCCTAGGCTGCCCACTTTGACACCACCAAAAATACTTCTTTTCTTTAATCTTATCCCATCGACTACCGTTGAGTAATGCCCTGGTATACTAATCGCAAAATTGCAGAACAGCCTGTTCTTAATGCTGTCGAATTAATCTGATTCTTAAGGTTCACTAACATCTTATATTATATTGCCCTAGACCTTGTACAGCTATGGAGCAAGAAAAGTTGCCATATTTGGGCTTGGTCTATTGGGATGCATTCCCCAAGAATTGGCTATGTATCCACCTACAAATGGATCTTCATGTGTCGAGCCCATTAATAATGCAGTCCAGCTATTCAATAACAGACTGAAGCCCATGATTGATGACCTCAACAGCAATTTACCTCCAGACGCAAAATTTATCTACATAAACATTACCAGCATTTCTTTAGGGGATCCTTCAGCTATTGGTAGGTTAACATTTTACACCACACTCCTTTTCCAGATTTCATATTAACGATCCATCGAGACACTGACAGTTAGATTTTTATATAACATCTAATGTTCAACTTATTCAATTATTTCAGGTATTAAAGTTGTGAATGCTCCATGTTGTATGGTATCGACAACTTTTGCCAAGGGACAATGTGCTCGCGGAAAAGTTCCGTGTAATAACAGAAATGAATATGTGTTCTATGATAATTTTCACCCCACAGAGATTTTGAACTTTGTCACGGCGACAAGAGCATACAACGCAACATTACCAGCCGATTCCTATCCAATGGATATAAGTCATCTAGCTTTACAATAACTATTGCAACATTACCAGCCGATGCCTATTTATTAGTTTTTATGAAAAGAAATTTCATGCCTTAGTATATCGTTCCAAGAATACTACGGACTTGGTATAATAAACCTGAAATTACTACAACTATTGGTGTTTTCAACTTGGAAAATAAGTGTTAAGAAGTATTTTGTTATAAATATATCGATTGTCATTTTCGTAGACCAGTGAAAATTTCTTTGTTGATGCTGAATTCATAATATGAATTTTTCCTGTAAATAATTATGTGGATAATGCATAATTTGATCTCTTTTTCGTTGTTTTGTCCTTACTCTCACTATATTGAAAGATTTCAATGCAAGTAGATTCTTTGCAACCAGTCCATTAATTTTTTTTTAGTAGAAAAAAAAAATTATGTAAAAAAAAATCTCGTCTAATTTTTTTTTTTTACGTATTAACTCAGTCTGTAATCCGATCTTGAATTCGTTCCTGTTTGCAACTATTACAAACACATAGGTTTTAATGCCTAGATTCCAGTTTGTGAGGCAAGAAACACATAGTACTGGTTATAATTTTCACCACTCTTCCATTATTCAGATGAAATGTTTTAAATACCACATATCATACACGTGATGTGATGTCCATTGAACTACAAGCATAAAACAAGAAACATAATTGGCAATGAGTGTGACAGTTGGGTCCCACACAGTTGTTTTTGAACCCAAACAGTAAAAGAAAAAGGCATAAATGGTAAATAAACTGAACCGACAAGGGCGATAATCAAACATTACCATGAGAAAATGAAAATCATGAAGAAAAACGCACAAGTTGTACAGCCCCCACACATCCATCCCTCTGCCAAAACACAAGCACTTGGCGATGCCGTTAACCACCGTCTGACTAGCAGCCAAAACGCCGTCAAATCGTACACCGTCTACACGTCTGTCACTAAACTTGAAAATAAGTAAATTTTCAAAGTTTTAATTTCCAAAGATGTTCGAATAAGTTAATTTCTTTCTTACATATACATAAAAATTATTTGTTCAACAGAAATTTTTAATGAATTTCTTACCATTACAATAAAATGATATAACTTTTTAATAGATCTCCAATGAAAAAGAAAAATTTTAACTTTATAATAAAAAAATAAAATAAAATTCATAACAATATTGTTTATTACATATTATTCATCATGTCGTCACTTATAAGAATTAATTTCATAAATCTACAAAGTCAAGCAAATAAATATAAACAAGTTAAAATTAGTTCTATCTGCGAAATTGAACAAAATTACAATATACAAAATCAAGTAAATAAATATCGATAAATTAAAAATTAGTTTAATTTGCAAACATAATTTAAAATCCTTTCAATTAATGAAATATTTATAAATTCACGACATTTAGATTTAGTTGAGATTTGTTAAAATCTAAGGAGGAGACACCTAAATACTAAATGAATCTTTTGAATTATGAGTTGGCAAGATACAAACAATTATTTGAATTTGTATGACAAGGATCCAATAAGTGAAATAATGAACAATTATTTGAATATGTATGACAAGGATCCAACAAGTGAAATAATGAACTCTCTATATTTGGCAACATTTTATATTAAATTCTTGTTATAAAAAAAAAAAAAGGAATTTCGTCAAACTTATTTCATTTCAAGACTGTCCCTTATCATGAGGTACCCCTGCCCTGCCCTGCCCTGCCCTATATAAATATTATCAGTTGCCAGTCTTATGGTCACTGTCTACCACTCATTTTCAATAAGCCACTTCGACCTAAAAGTTCCTTCAACAATGGAAAATAAGCTAAAATTCTGGTTCATCCGATTTTTCATTGTAGGACTATCACAATTAGTCTCTGCTGAACCAAAATTTCCCTGCTACTTCATTTTTGGTGACTCACTAATGGATAATGGAAATAATAATAACTTGAATACCAGTGCAAAAGTCAATTATGTGCCTTATGGAATTGATTTTCCACAAGGGCCAACTGGGAGATTCACCAATGGCAAGAATATGGCAGATTTGATTGGTTAGTCTTCTCATTTTCCTTTACCTACATCATGTTACTTTCAAGAAAAAGGGCTTTCGTTTCAAGTAAAATTTCTTGACAGGTGAACTTTTGGGGTTTGAAAATTATATTCCACCCTATGCAACTGCAAGAAACCAGGATGTGTTCAAAGGTGTCAACTATGGATCTGGTGCTGCTGGAATTCTTGATGAAACTGGACATCAACTGGTACTCTCCCTCTCTCTCTCTCTCACACATACACACACATGCAGAGTCGTGGAGACTGTTCGAGGGGGATAAAGTCAAATGTACATAAAATAATTTTACAGAAGTTTTACCTACACTTACGTGGCGGGACCCATGGTAATAACAAATTGCCAAAAAAAATCCCACCCACCGCCCCTCTTGTGAGTTATCAGAGTGGGGACTGTGCGAGGGGGATAAAGCCAAATGTACAGAAATTTTACCTACACTCACGTAGCGGGACCCATGGTAATAACAAATTGCCAAAAAAAATCCCACCCACCCTATTGTGAGGTATCAGCGGGATTCTGTTGAGTGCGACCTCTGTTGTCATATTGAGTATTCGCACACATATTACATCTCCCCATCATGAAGAATTTTAGGAGGCTACCCTGTAATCTTTTTCTTAACTATATTGAAAAACTACATCGACAAATTAGGATCCCGAAGCTAAGAAGCAGAACGCATTGCTATTACATTGGCTTCTAGAGCACAACTTGCTCGGAGAACTAACATCCAAGATTGATAAATTTCTTGGCTAATGGCTGTAGCCTTAAATTGAGCATACTTATAAAAGAAATTACTTTTTGTTTCTTTGAAGGGTGCTGTGATCAGCTTGAACAAGCAATTATTAAATCACAGAGTCACCATGTCAAGGATTGCTGCCTTACTTGGAGGTGAAAAGTTTGCAAAAGAGCATCTAAGCAAGTGCATATATACAGTTTCAATGGGCAGTAACGATTACCTAAACAATTACTACTTGCCACAATTCTACTCTTCAAGCAGCCTATATACACCAGAGGAGTTTGCTGTGATTCTTATGAGACGGTACTCTAAACAGCTAAGAGTGAGTATTTCTCTCTCTTAAGAGGAAGACAAATTTTTACATGTTCGGTGCACTTTTTACTGGTTTGAGCGTGATGACTTATTTGAAGGTTACTATTTTTTTTTTCTCAAGAAAAGTTAAGAATGGGAAATGGATTGCTGACTTTTAGGCCTTGATGTCTTTTCTTTTCCCTTTTTAATCGTTTTTGAAGGGAAAATATATGTAGACGAAGTAACACTCGAGTAAGTCATCATTTCCAAAGCATGTTACTGTTTGACGGAAAAATCGAATTTTGACATGTGAGAACCGGCGTGCACCAAAGTTGAAACGTTTGGATACTAAAGTCTATAAAGAACTTATTGGGAATTTCGCACGAGCTTTATTTGTCGAAGTTTAAAGACTCTGCCTGCTCTTTAATCCTATACAATCATGTTTAGTTTAATATACCAAACACGTTCTGCTTTACTTTTACACCTACTTTTACTTTATTGCAGAAGTTGTATGTATACGGAGCAAGAAAAGTAGCTGTATATGCACTTGGCCAATTAGGCTGTTGTCCAGCAGAGGTAGCTATGCATGGCTCGAATGGCTCGTTGTGCGTGGAACCAATCAATAATGCAGCCAAAATCTTCAATGATGAACTGAAGAAACTTCTTGATCATCTCAACCATCGTTTCACAGATGCAAATTTCATATACACAAACACTGCTACTGATTCATATGGTATGCCTCTCCTTCCCTACTTTTACGCGTTTAATTTTCAGAATGTCATGACGAAGTTAATTTATTTAAATTTAGTCCTCAACAAAGGATTAATCGTTAGTACATTATTATTACAGGAAACATCACAGTTTTGAGCACTCCATGTTGTGCTCTATCAGATACTGGACACTGTCATCCCGAAGGTGCTACGTGCAATAACAGAGACAACTACATGTTTTGGGACGGATTCCATCCTACGGAGGCTGCTAATTTGCTTTCTGCAGAAAAGGCATACACTGAAATGTCTCCACTGTTCACCAATCTTATTGGCGCCGAATAACAAACTCGGAAATTTATGTCCGTTCATGTTATATATGCTCGATGTAAGAAATAACGTTCCAAAATAGAGTGAATCTCGCAAGATATAAAGAATAGAATGGATCCTTAGACTAATTTCATAAGATCAAAAAGGTTCTAATATAAAAAGGCGACATCAATTCATATATGCATTAAATTAAACAATGACAAATATCAAGAATGATCGATAAGTTAACGATGATTCTTACATATCAGATAACCAAGTAGAGTGTCAAGTTGATAAAATGAATTAAAGAGATTTGGACCCGCCCAAACAATTAGAATTATATTACCACTATAAAATTTATGAAGCACACCACAATTTTCTTATTTACTTAAATGTTCTTAAGTAAAATTACATAATTAGGGTTTTAATATACTTTTTAATTAAATAATTAAATTATTGTTGTTACACCACAAATATAAAACTTAATTTCTTTCTTTCTTTTTCCTTAACATCTCATTGCTCATAGTTATTCTAGCGGCTTTTGCTTTCTTCTACGGAGGGAAGATAATTTTATTTTCTTCACGGTATAAAACGTTATGAAAAACAACCATGTCATCCATTATTTTCACCTCTTATAAAATGATGAACTTGCTCTTATCCTTAAATAACAAAAAAGAAGAGAGGAGAAAAATTGTAGTTAGAATTCCAAATTTTAAAAGAAGTATAAATGAGTCAAAATTAAAATAATTAAAAAGAAAAGAAAAAAAGTTCTTTCCTTATCCTATCAATCCCACCTCTCCCCCTACCCAATTTCTTCCAACAACCACCACCAGCAGTCCACCCCAACTTTTAAAGAAATGGTTTTCAATAAGAATAATGCCTTTTTCCTCGTTTGCTTTCCAACACTGCTAGGATCATAAAATTTCGTCCATCATGCAACATCGCATTACTTTGGATTTCTCAGTGAATGACCAAACAATAACAGAGCAATGAAAGTATGAATTAGAAGCGCAAACATTCGATTACACTACACTACCAGCAAACAAGATAAAAAAAATCCAACATAATATTACAATTAAAATTTTGTTAAAAGCAATTAGAAAGACTATGAACCAATAGTTCACGGTTCTTAGGCAATAACTAACACTGAGTTACTGCAAATTCTTGTTTTAGAATCAGTGAAAATGTTTAAAGGATGAGAAAAATGAGTAATATTGGGGTGATGAGTACATGACAGTATTTTTTTTATTTTTAATTTTTATTAGATAAGGAGTATAATTGTAAATTTATTGTGGTGTATTTATTGAAAATAAATTTTAATTGTGGTGTAGCAAGTAAATTTTGTAGTGGTAATATAATTACAATTTTCCTATTTTAGCTAACGGTTACTTTTCTTCTATATTCCTCCTTTCTTTTTAGTAAATTTTCGGAAGTGAAACTCAATCTATTGTTTAAGTAACGCCTGGTCCTTAATCTTGAAGAAAAAACAGATTGGTCGTAAATTTTTTTTATTATATCTCTTATTTGAGAACATATTATAATCGATTTAAATTATAAATAGGTGGAAATAAGTGGATGAATATATGAATAATACTTATGAATCTCACGAAATGTGTGAATAAAAGTAAGTTTAGCTAATTATATTTATAAATTAAATAGGTGCTGATTTTTTTTATAAATTTACAAACAATCGTCAAAGATAGTAATCATCCAAATTTGTATTAAATTGTTATGTGATCCTGTTTAGGACATTAGTCCAAGTTCAAGTATAAAATTTGAGAAATGCTAAATGAACATTAGGGTTGACATAACCTTTGACATAATTGCCAAATGACGGACCCTATTGGGGGGGTGCCTGGGGGCCCAGACACCCCCCTCAATAGGGGGCCGCCATTTGACAATTGTGTCAACTCTTGTGTCAACCCCAGGCACCCCCCCAATAGGGGGCCGCCATTTGGCAATTATGTCAAAAGTTATGTCAACCATAATGTTTCATTTAGCATTTCTCTAGTAGTTTTCCTTCATACGAGGGAATTCACTTTGATTATGTATTTGGGTGAACATTTTCTGTTTTTGTGTAACTATTTGAAAGTCAAGACATTTTAATTGATTTAGAAGAATTTCAAAAAGAATATAGCCTTCTAATTTTATAACCAAATCATTTTTCTTTTTTATTTTAGTGACATGAAACTAACATCTTTCGAGTAAAAATATAAATACATTACTTTGAATTGTCAACACGACAAAATCTAAAACCTTTTAACAATTAACAAATAAATTTATTGAAGTATAATTAATAAATAAAATATACTGGGTAAAGTAAATACTTTATTTTTTAAATTGGTTGGCAGTTCATCTTGATTTCAAGCAATTCTCAATTGTCGAAACCTAAATCGAATAATTTTTAAATAGTTTGATTCAACTTTGAAATGAAATGTTGATGGAACCATGTAATCCCGAATTAACAGTTTAAAAACTATGATTTTAATCTGGATTGGTGGATTGAATGTATTTGGTTCACTCCTATCGACGACGATAAAATTTTCAAAAAAAAAAATTATCGACATAGCCAAAATTCATTAATGTCGATGGCTAAAAATGATGACGTAAGATTAGATCAACTTAAGGGGAAATTTTATTGAGAATTGTTGGGATTGAATCAAAATTTACAAAATAATTGTATTGAAAGAGACATTTGGGAGTGTTTGTCATCCAACTTCCTTAGCTCTGTCTTTCGAAGGGACCATTGGTCCCTAT
Organism: Fraxinus ornus; assembly: GCA_903798235.1. Lineage (NCBI taxonomy): Eukaryota > Viridiplantae > Streptophyta > Magnoliopsida > Lamiales > Oleaceae > Fraxinus > Fraxinus ornus. Next base: position 8,734 of record CAIGRF010228788.1, on the reverse strand, counting down.
TTATAGGGTGGAAGTTCATACCACTTGTCCGTCAAGCGTCATTTCAGTTATAGTATCATCCTGAAGATGTGTGTCACCATTCGAAATTCTGACTTCTTGATTGTTGATGAGATCGGCCAAACAAGTTATTATGACGATTGCATCCCAATTATGGCATCAGGTAATGATGATCTGATGTTGGGTAATTATTACTTGTTTGTGATTGGATAAACATTAGGTGTTGACATCATGACGGACACATCGTTCTAAGGGTGATTGGTTGTGAAGCAATGCAATACAACATTGATTTATAATCACGACGTACCTCAAATTACGTTGGATTGTCCAAGCTTAGCTTATCTTCCAATTTGATTTGGAAATTCCTTTTTCTTTTAATAAAATGTTAGGTCGGACCCCAACAAGGTCTGGCCCCAACAGCTAATTTAGCAAGGATTGAAGTTGGAAATGATTTGTAATATATTTATCAGTGTTCTAAATAGCTTGCTATAGCGTGGAGCCTGGAGAAAACGCTCCGCTTCGAGCTATTCGAGTAAAAAGCGGTCAACCTTTTTTGTTGACCACTATAGCGCGCTTAAACGCGTTTTATCCCCCCTTTTTTTCATAATTTTTTTTATATAAAAATATATTTAATGTCTTAAAGATAATTAAAATAATATTAAAAATACGAAACACATTAAGACGCTTATTCTTCGCATTGACACGCTTAATCTTGTAATCTTGATTCTCGACATCGACGCTACGCAACGCTTTACGCTTTTTAGAACATTGATATTTATACATCATCTAAAAGAGAGGCTTGTTTTCTCGGCATATTTTTTTATATTTTTGTTGTATTCTTTAACATAAAGGTAAAATAGTACTTTCAACAAAAAATAAAAGTTTTATGTAAACACAAGGGCGAAATCATGAACTGAAAATTTAAATATTACAAAAATGAAAGATTGGGGTGAAACTATCTAAATATTATGTTTGGAACCTATTTGATACATTTTCAATGTCCTGGGGACCTCAGATGTGAATTTTTGGAGAGAGATTTGTGTGATTATTTGGGGGTAGGTAAGCAATCCTGACAATACACGTGCATGGTGATTATGCTTTCTCGAAATCCTCGACTTAAAAAATTATTTTGTTTTAATTTTTAGCCACACTAAAAAGACTAAACTACTTGTATATATACACAAAGTGTGCACATAGCACATTGATTGATATTTTCGTGTGTTAAAAATTTGATAGTTGATTGAAAAATGTGTTTTCAAGATCAATGTACAAAAATTTGTCACTCACGTAAATGTAAATCAATGTATCAACTTCTTCATATGTACAACATGGTCCTAATTGAAAACTATTTTTTCTAGGCCTTGCTTGAAGTCTAGGGAAATTTCCCACGTGCACTTTACAGGTAAGACACGTGCTACATTTAAAAGAAACATGTGGGGCCCATGCCCCATGTGAGGGGCCTGTAAGTCCCTTGTGAAACTATCTCTTGTACTTGGGGATTTATCATTTTTTCTATTAATCATATTTTGTGTACAATATTATTGACAACATCATTGATATGTTATTGGATGGTTTAAAAAACAATTTATCTTTTCAATCAATATTTTTTGCTGCTACAACATGTCAACGACATTGTAAAAAAAAATTGTAAATTTTTTTTATCATTTTTATATATACTCATTTTCAACTAGAAATTCACATAATAAAATATTATACACGTAATTCAAAAAAAAATCATACTTTTTAGAACCCATTTGACAACCATTAATGTAGAAAAACGAGTTTTTGAATTGTGATTTTTATGAAAATATGTGGTTAAAAAGTTGAGAAAAACTTTTGATATACATGCATAATATTTTATTGTGTGAATGTATGATTAAAAATGATCATTTACCAAATTATAAATTAAGTTAATGGGTGTCAAACATGTACTTAATTATATATTATCCAGAAAATCACTATATAAGACAATATTTTTCAAAAAATTGACAGCCAAACGGGGCTTAATTTCAAGGATGGAATGATTTTGTATGGACTCTTGGTTGTAGCTACATTCGCAACCCGTTTGATCCACGTTCTCACAATTATCTTTTACAAAAAAAAAAAAAAACTATTTAAAATGCATTTTCTCCCCCAATAATTTGCATCAAACAAACCCTTCATCTCTTTATTTTAACTTAATTTTTTATACTATTTTTAATCATATATTTACACAATAAATATTTACACGTAAATCATTTTTTTTTTCTATTTTTTAAACACACATTCTCCAAAATTTACTATTCAAAACATAATTTTTTTAAATTAGAGGCCACCAAATAGGATTAATTATTACATTAATTTATTCGTGATTATATGAATTAATATATGCCCAAAAAATCACAATTTTTTGAAACCAGATAAATAACACTTGTTATTGTACGAAACAAAATCATAAATGCGAAATAACAAAGTTTAAAACGACGTTTATTATTTCAATATGAATCTCTCGCAATTATTATTAACACTACAATTTGACTTTTGGATAATATATGAGAGACATCCATTGCTTGTGGCGTTTAAAGCCTTTACTATTTCCTTATTTTATCAACACATTTGCAAATTATTCTCAAAGTACAAGATAAAACAACACGGATAACGACTTTTTCACTTGTACGAAGAACATCGTTTGCTTAATCTAAAAATAAGTAAAAATTACTTTTATAAGATTAATTTAGAAATTATTTTTTTCTAGAAGGAACCTTTTTTGTTTAGCCAACCATCCACGCTCTTGACGCCTAAGGTTGTCGTATAATCGTTTAGTTCTTGTTTAATCTTTATTATTTTTAAAATATATTTTTCTCTTTCTTATTTCCAATTACACATTTTTTAATAAAATAATATTATAAAAAAATAAAAATAAAAATTTTTAAACAAACATTCTCTATCAAATCACTGCATCAATGCACGTTCGAAAAAAAAGGGCTCAAACAGGCTTTTAAACTCATAAATCGCGTTTAACATTTCATGCGACTTCCCACTATCGCTCTCGACTCTTCCAGAATAAAAACCCCAGTCCCGTTTCACTTTCTTCTCAATCTAGCTTCTACACACACTAAACAATAGCGGCGTGATAGGGAGGTGCGAAATCTGCTGAAGGTAATCGAAACCAGGTAAAAAATTGGTTGAATCTCGCATTATTATGGGTGCCCTGTTTACCTTTATCATTATTTGCGTGTTTACGATGTTCTTTTTTATACCTGGTCATAGCTTGTTAAATCTCAAAAATTTGAAACTAAGGTATGATAAAGAGAGAATCTTGTGATTGAGAACACGTTTTAGCTAAGCTTTAAAAAGTTCGCTTATGAGTAAATTTACGACCTAAAAGTAAGAAGGAAAATCAGAAATTATTCGAACATGTTTGCAGTAAAAAAGTTACTTAAAAAGCAATTTTTACTTTTTAAGCTTCGCTAACAGGCTCGTGATTCTTTTAATACAATCTCATGTAGGACTAATTGGCTATTGTTTACTATCGTTCTTTGCAAGAAGAATTAGTTCCGAGCAGTATGCATCTCTTTTTTGAGTGTTTTTTTCCCCGACCTTCTGGACTGTGTTTTTGTTTTAAATTCTAATATCGAATAAGTCTTGATTCTTTGAGACTAGGATTGTCATTTTACACCACCACGGAAGAACTGAAAAGGTCATTCTAACCTTTTGGCGGAGTCACGGAAGGTATGATTTGCTAGTAATTAGAGCATGTCTGGCCAACGGATAGTAAACAATAGCCAATTAGTCCCACATGGGATTGTATTCAAGGAATTTCGAGCCTGTTTGCTAAGCTTAAAAAGTAAAGTTGCTTTTAAGTAACTGTTTTACTGCAAATGTTCGAATAACTTCTGTTTTTGCCTTCTTACTTTTAGGTCATAAATTTACTCATAAGCGGACTTTTTAAGCTTAAAAAGTTCACTTAGGGTTTTGATGTAGACTTCTTGAGAATAGATTATTTGAAAATTTATTGTTTTGGAGAATGTGTGGTTAAAAAAGTAGGAAAAGATTATGTGTCTAGGTACAAGATTATTTCACTCGTAGAATGTGTGATAGAAAATGGGTTTGGAGGGAAATGAATTTTAAATGATCTGTACCAAACAGGGGCTTATAAGTGAATGAGTAGGTTTTAAAATTACTGATTTTTATTTATTATTAAAATTGGAAATAAGTGAGTAGAGTTACTTGAAGAAGGTGTAAGTTTTACTTAAAAAAGTTTGGAAATAAAAAAGTTACTTAAAAATAACTTTTACTTAGATTTAAGCTTAGCCAAACATTCTCTTAATTGAAAGGTTTTAATTTGGGGTGCTTTCTTCTTTCTCTTAGTGTTCAATGCACTGATCTTAACCTTCCATTTGTTCTCGTGGATGATGACAGTGTTTTAATGCAGCAAGGCTTATCAAAGACCCAAGAACACAAAAGGCCTAAAGGATTTGCTTTTGTGAAATTTGCATCAGAAGTCAATGCCTAGAATGCAGTGAAGGCTATGAATGGCAGGTTAAGATACTTCTGCGATCCTATATATATTTCTAATGTGGTAATGTACGTCGACTATGGTGATAGTAGTTTATGCAAACTTTTATATAATGAACATCCGTTGACATCGATCATACGGCGTGCTTTGATTGTCAACTATTGCAGTTTTTATCTATCTGTTGCTACATTGTTATTTGTAAATCACCAAATTGGGTTTACATTCACGAATGTGATCCAGAATAGAATCTTCACCATTGAAATCCATATATTTGGAGTATATTTTTCCCTCAATTTATTTCTGAACAAGCAGCATAGATTGAAATGCATTTTTCAAAATGTTGTCCCAATCAAGTCATGTAATTACATGTTCAGAAATTGGTCTTTTTAGTTTGAACCTTTTTAGAGTGCTGTGGAGGTCAAGTCAGTTTAAAAGCTATGCTAAGCGACACAAAGGACACTTTTTTTTTTTTTTTCCAAATTAAGTTGTCAAAATGTCTTTGAAAAATGTGGAGTTAATGGTTAAGATTACTTCCAGTGGCATTTGACCTTTTGATATTTCTATATAAATTATTTTTTCTCGAAGATTCAAAAGGAATAAAAAAAAAATTAGCAGAGAATTTATCTTGCCAGTTTCCTCTTGTCCAGTGCAATAAGAAACCACTTGAGGCAATGAGAGTTGATAGCATCTCCTTCCATCATTTCAGAAGGTATTGCAGGTTCTAGGATTGTAATGTGTTATGCATTTCTCGGCAAGATGGGCAGGGGGGGATTGGAAATTGAACAGAGAAACTAATATTATGATTAAAAAGGGAAAAATTTTCTCATCCTCATTTTATTGTCAGCTAGCCTTTAGACACTGTGAATCATTGTTTTGTTCAAGAAGTAACAGTAGCAAATATTGGAAAGCCACAACCTTGATGAGCCAGGAAGCATGCTGTACTCTTATCATCCTGTCATACTATTAATTTTAGTGCCCATGACTATTTACTTTGGAACTGAAATTACTTTTTTGCCTCTCTGGAACACAAGTTCAATAACTGTTTGGTACGGTTTTTTTTTTTTTTTTTAAGCTATTGATACCGACAAGCGTTAATGGAGCATCTGACTTATAAAAGTGAAATGAGGTCGACTGTTTGAGGCTTAAAGGTTTCCAGCTTCCTGTATTTTGTTTGGCCTCCTGTCAATTTATTTTGTACAGGTTTTTTAGTGTTTTTTCATGCGCTTTTGTCCCGTGATCAAATAAAAGAAGGCTATTTCTTAGAAGTTTTAATTATTGCAGACAAAGAAGAGGATGTTGCTGTTTGCATTACCGTGTTTTTTTTTGTCTACTTCCCCCTTAGTGGATGTTTGGTTTCATATTGTATGAACATTTGTTGACCTGCCACTTTGCGTCTTTGTCACGATGTATTGTTCCTTTTGAGCGTGCTGCTATTTTATCTAATTTTTACGTTTATTTGACACTGCAGATTGATTTTTGTGGAATTTGCTGCAGAGTACACTAGATCAGAAGACACAACATCCTGAAAGTCGGACAATTTTCATTACATAAAGATCTGTACCCAAATTCAGTTCACATGGGAGAACTTTTGGCAGTCTCACAGTCATCTTTACTGCTATTGCCCCGGTTTCAGCTTGGAGTTCCAAATCGACGACTGGTTTCCATAGGTCGTATCCAGGCGTCATTATCGGAGAACTCATGTATGCGATTCTGTTCTACAAGTTTGGTTACAATCCCAACAATTTATGCACTGCCAAAGCAAGTTTCTGGGGGCATGAGAGTCCATGTCGTTTCGGACTCTAAGATGCCTACTACGTTTACTGTTGATTCAGCTGGGGAAGGTATTGATGTCCTCCCAGATTCTGGTGGCTCTAATGATGATCTTGGTGGTCCAAAAGGCAATGGTGGCGGCGGAGGTGGCAACAACGGCGGTAATGACAACGGGGGAAGTGAGGGATCTGGCGAAAGTGACGATCATAACAAGGGCGGTGACAAGAAAGCGAAGGCACTTTCAATGTCCCAAAAATTGACACTTGGTTATGCTATCCTAGTCGGAGTTGGTGGAATTATGGGCTATTTGAAGAGTGGAAGCCAGAAATCCCTGATTGCAGGCGGAGGATCGGCCTTGCTATTGTATTTTGTTTACACAACGCTTCCTACTTATCCCGTTTTGGCATCTTCTCTTGGTTTTGGGATGTCGGCTTCCCTTCTAGGAGTGATGGGTTTGCGCTTTAAGAAGTCAGGGAAGATTTTTCCAGCTGGTATCGTCTCCTTTGTATCACTTGTCATGAGTGGCGGCTATTTGCATGGAATTTTGCGTAGTGTGCACTGATTATGTGCTTCATGTTTCACTTCAGGGACTCTCTTGGTTGCTTGATAATCTAACACTATCTGATGTGTAGAAGTAAAAATTCTGTACGCTTTGCATTTTATGTTTCCGAGCATGGAACTTTACCTTTTACCTTTTACCTTTTACCTTTTAAGACAACTATGAATTTCCTATTTGTACCGATGACAGATGTTAAAGGCGTCCATTTAGAAAATGGGCGCAGTGTGTTGAGAAACTTTCCTCCTTTTGTGGCTTAATCTCACAAACAGAATGAACCTAGTGCATGTTTGAGAGTGCTTATGAGGATGTGTTTTGGCAGCATCACCAAAAGAGGTATATGAAGCTGCTGAGCAATCCCAATCGTGATCGAAAAGTGAAAGGAAAGGAGGTTATACGATTTAGCTCTTGTTCGGTTGTCGTTTATAAATTGTTAAATCAATTTTTATACACTTGTTTGGTGGGGCTCAAAAGTACTATTTACTTGTTCACAATTTATTTTTATCCATTATGAGCGTGTTCGGTAGAGATTAAAATTGAAAAATTAGTCGTTATTGTTGATTTTTATTAGACAAGTGAGATTCAATAACGACTATATTTTCAATTTTAATTGAATTTTAAGCACGATCGAACGGACCTATATTATAATTTAAAGAGTTCATTAAAACCCAACATGCTTTTCGTTGACCCCAGGTTAATGGAATTGGAAAGGGATATGTAAAAGAAAGAATCTTCAATGAAAAAGGGAGAGATTTTATTTCCCTAATTCTCAAATGGATTATTCTATTTGTACATAATTTTTTACATAAAGTTTTATCGAATCAACAAGTGGCGGCCCTCTATTGGGGGGTGTGTCTATGGGCCCAGGCACCCCCCAATTGGGAGTCGCCGCTTATCGATTCGATAAAACTTTATGTAGAAAATTAGGTAAGTGTAGCATGGTCATTCTCAAATCACTTATTTTGGTGATAGTTATTGTTTGCAAGCTTTGTTTTTGCTCAAGAGAGGCTTCAATGTATTTTCTTTATTTTAACGGCAAATAATTAATTTGGAGTCCATCCTGTAAATAATAGAGTTTGTTTGGCAGATACTCTTTTAGAACTATGTTTGAATTTTACATCAAGGGGTTGTTTGACAAAATTTGTAATAAATTTTAATAAAAATTGATGAAATATGTAATTGAAAAAATAATTAAAATAAGGGATGGAAATTTTTTTTAAGCAAAACTAATATATAAAAAAATTACACATAATTTTTTTTGGATCTTGCTATGGGTACATAACAAGATTCATAGAGGTTGACATAATAGCCAAATGACAGCCTCCTATTGGGAGGCACATGACATTTGGCCATTATGTCAAATGCTATGTGTGCTTTTATAAAAAAAATGAGAAATTTTCATATTTAATAGATTAAGCCTTTATTTGGCCCCATTAAATTAAAATTTATTTTTCTTCTCTTCTTATCAACTATACATTTTCTAATAAAATAATATTACACATAAATCTAAAAAAAAATCTTCTTTTTTAACCACGCATTTGTAAAAAAAATTACTACGTCTCTTATTATAATATAAAATAAAATAATGAAGCACGGACAGTAGCTAAGTATTGCTCATTTCAAAACTAAGAAATAATGTTTAAAATTTCAAAAATCAGATATTGATTAAATTGTATTTATGAAATAATTAATTAAATATATTAAGATCGCAATTCTATAGTATTTGGTCAAAACTTATCAAATTAATTGGCCAAAAATTATTTCTTGATCACGAACTAGAAAATTTGTAAGTCACAAATCAAAAAAATTATAGGTCATAATTTATTCATCGGCCACGAATAATAAAATTTATAGGTCACAATTTATTTGTCAATTATAAATCACAACTTAATTTTTAAGGTCACAAGTTATCG
>CAIGRF010228740.1:8026-18242 GCA_903798235.1 Fraxinus ornus | reverse complement strand
GTAAGCAATTTCAACAAAGATGGTTTAGAAGTTTCAAAAAATAAAAACAAGCAAACACCAATAGATTGTCATTTATCCGAACAACCATAATCGTCCCTCAAATTTAATGTATTTTGTTATTATCTGTCGTATGGAGTCCATAAGCTTTGACAAATACAACACGAAAGGGAGGACTTGCAAGCTTTGCCTCCCATGTTTGTAGATAATTTGCATATTCGTTAATTATAAGAAAGAAAAGTACCAATGAGATGTTTAACCTACTTTCTCTATTTTTGCAGATGACTGTTTATGCCAAAATGGTGTCAGTATTGATGTCGGGAGAATGAATCATTTTTTGAACGTTTCTAACCCTACATGGAATCATTTTTTGACCTTTCTAACCCTACACGAATGCAAGCATGCACGATGATAATTATACATTGAATACATTTGCCTAAATAAATGCATGCATGGATAATTTATCTATAACCAAAGTCATGTTCATACCCTTTATTAAATGTATAAAAATTATTCTTTATTTTAAATAAACACATTTATTTTTTTAACATAATATTTTTTACTCCAAACAAATAAAGGGGCCTTAACCCTTGATCAGATTACAATCTGGCACTGTCTCCTACGACATCCGTCCCTACTTTAACGTGCAACGCACGTTTACTTTGACTTGTATAAATAAAAGTTAAGCAATCAACATTAACTATATCTTTCATGGTCCACAACTTTTTCACCATACATTTCAAAATTTTCTATCACAATTTACTAAAAATTCAATTTTAATTCCCACCAAACACTCACTTAATGTAATTCACAACTTTTCGATTATATATTTCATCAACTTTTATGTTTTATTTTAATACTCATCAAGGAGAGAATTGGACTCCTAGTAAGTTTTTCTTTTATGTTTTATTTATTTATTTTCATTTTTTTTTTATTTTTTTTTTGTGTACTAAAGAGGAACAAATTTATTATTTTACTTGATTTTAACTATAAAAGATTGAGGACGAATTTCTAAGAGTTGAGGAGGAAAAGTACAAATTAGCTTGTATACTATCATAATTTTTTTGTTAATAACAAAGCGATAGTCAAGTTTGACAATTTATAACCAGGGTTAGGTGAATCAACGGTCCGGTGTAGGGCTAGTGTTTGGTAAATTCATTCCCACGAGAGTGCAATTCGGCCACAATCTAAAAAGCCTCTTTTATAAGCCACTTTCAACTTTGACATAGAAAGAGGAAAAAAACACTCTCCTTAACTAGAAAACAAATCCAAAGCTCTCTCTTTCTCCGTCACTCTCCGATCGAATTTTGTGTTTTGTGTTTATATACAATCCCTGTATATACACACATACACATACTCACTGATATCACTACTTCCAATTTCAGGCAGCATATTTTATTTACTAACTAAATGGACGCTCTTTTGCCGGTGATCAAACCGGGATTAGTTCATTCGCCGGCGAGTACTTTCCGTGGTCATACGTTTCTGTTCTTCGGCTCGGGTCGACCGGTTAAGAATTCGAATCTGATCCGGATTCCAAAGATTATGAAGGTGAAAGCCGTAGCACACAAGCAGACTTCTACTGTTAGTAGTGCACCGAGTATTGATTTCAGCGATCCAGATTGGAAGTCAAAATACCAGCAAGACTTTGAGGCGCGTTTCAACACACCGCACATCACTGATGTCCTCCCCGACGCCGTTTCTTACCCCTCCACTTTCTGCCTTAAAATGAGGTATCTGTTTCTTAAATTTCCGATTATAATAATTATAGAAGTTCTGTCGTTTTTGCTAGTTTTTGAAGTTAGTTTTCTAGAGAAACCTGTACGTGCATGGAATTCACGCGATCTTGATTTTTGAAGATTTCATTGTTAAACTTTGTGAATTGACCTTTATTGATAATTGGATCAATTTTATTTTGTATGCTAATCAGCTAAAAGGGGATTACTTTTTGTTGTTGTCTAACTTTTTATCCTCCGTATATAATGCCCTAATTGTGTTCAACTTCTGTATATTTTAAATCAAATTGAGTGTGCAAATTTTATTGTTAATTTAGATATCTTTAATCCAAAGTCCAAGTCATTTGCTTGCTGCAATAAAATCCCCAGATATTGAATGAAAAGCTAACTGAAATTTATAGTTGACACTTGCTCTTTCTATTTGAAGAAAATAATTTTAGATTCTGTAACAGGACTCCGATAAGTCCAGATTTTGCAGAACGTTATCCTTCAGATGAGGAATGGCACGGTTACATCAACAATAACGACAGAGTACTGCTAAAGGTATTATGCATTTATCCCCCTTTTTTTTTGTTTGCTGTTTGTTCTTTCGTGCCAATCAATTAGCAATATTGACGTGTTTATAATGCCCACAGTGCGTAATTCATAGTTTAGATTTTTTTTTGTCATTTGTAGATTTTAGAAGTGATTTCACATAACGAACACATTCCCTACTTTTTGGTTACTAGATTAGATTGGTTTAGTTGGCATCTAAAATTCATTTCTTATCAAATTACTATATCACTATAAGATTGCACCTGTGATTAGCATTTAATTGCTGAATTCTGAAACTTAAGAGGTGCAAAAAGAACCTCATGAGAGACCGTCTGGAAAAAGAAAATTGAATATTGGATATGTTACATACGTTTGTGCATATAGATACATGTTAGCACATGTGTTCTTTCAACCCTATTAGATTAAAATAGGTAATATATGCATGTTAAATTGGGGCCTTTTAATTTTCTGAAATTAGCTTGCCAAAATAGAAATATTTTACATCTACAGGAACCGGAGACTAGTTAGTATACGTCTTATGTTTATGCTAATTGCCTCTGACAATGTATGCCATGGTTTCAGGTCATACATTATTCTTCTCCTACCTCTGCAGGTGCTGAGTGTATTGATCCTGATTGTACATGGGTGGAGCAGTGGTAAATGTCCATGAACTATTTTAATAGTTGACAAACGTTAAAGTACTCTAAAGTGATTGTCCATTTACAAATACAACGCTTTGACATCGAAACTCGGTAATTGCCCATGGTTTCCAAAGACATCAAAATATACAAATTTAGAGAAACTTTATAACTACATATTTGTCTAGTGTAAGCAGGGATTTGTGTACTGTTTCCAGAGTAGATGAAAGAGGCGTGTCATCGACACATTACTCTCTCTTGATTCATTCATTCCACTTGAGTTTAATACAAGAATCCTCATAATTCCCCTTCCCTCACGGGTATTCTCAAAGGTTAAAGGTGCAGTATGCGGCTAGCACATAATCACTGTCACGACCTTTCTGTTATATTCACATCAGCCTGGTCTTCCTCGTGTCTAGAACACGTAATAGTGTTACTTTGATATGTCATCAACCTTACCATTTACTATAATTTTCATCATATACTCTGAGGTTTTGAATGGGAAGGTTGCTGAACTGGATTAATGCCTATTAAATTCTTGAATATGTATTTTGTTGGCTGGATTTATTCAGATATACCACTAGCTTTTTAATGTGATCCAGAATGTCAAACTGATGGATAAACATTTCTCGTCATCATATCAAAACTTAGATTACCTTTTGTCACATTGAAGCATTTTTCAGATTTTCACCACAAGCTTTTCTGATTATATTTTTTGTCATCCTAGATTTTTATCCTAGTAAAGGTAAAGGTAATCAGCTCATTATTTCATTGAAATCATCACTTAAATTTCAGGGTTCACCGTGCTGGTCCTCGAGAAAAAATATACTTCAAACCAGAAGAGGTAAAAGCAGCAATTGTGACTTGTGGAGGACTTTGTCCCGGTCTTAATGATGTCATCAGACAGGTATATTTCCGTACATTAATGCTCTACTCGTTTTAGTTTATATATATTTCTCTATTTATCTTATTCTTGTCGCTCTACAGCTAAAGTAGCCTCTGATTTTGAAGGACTTCACTAATTTATTTTTCAAACTCTTTTGTGCTGGCAGACTAAATTATGTTACTATTGCTTGGTCACATAAATAATTGCTTTCGGCTATGTAAATGAACATTGTTCAGAAGAAAGGATGTAGACTGATTGCCGCAACTGAATTACATGAACTAAACCATTGTAGTGTAAATTTGATTTGCCCATATTTTGACTTTTAACCTGGAAAGTTGATACTACACTTGCAATTGTGAAGAGCCTAGAAACTGTGTGAAGCAATTGTTAATTCTAATTCTGTCTTCCTAATCGTTTGTTATGAATGCAGATTGTCATTACCCTTGAAATATATGGTGTGAAATAGATTGTGGGAATTCCTTTTGGTTATCGCGGGTGTTCAGACAAAAGTTTAGCTGAAATGCCAGTAAGTTCCTTTCCCGATTTGAAAATAGTAGTTTGAATGTTATCCATTTGTCATGGAAGGAAGTATGGCAATATAAAATAATCAAAGATCTGTCTTTTCTTCATGCAAATAAATAAATAAAACTTCTAAATAACACACTGTCAGAAACGTCATAGATTGCGTTGGTCAATGCTCCTAATATTTCATTCTTGGGCTAAGTCTATACCTATCTAATTGTAATCTACATTTTAATAATGATCTGAACTGTGGCCTCTAGAAGATGTGTAATTACTCAAATAACATATTGTCTCAAATTGTCAGGTTACCTCAGTAGTGCACATACGCCTGAGTTGATTCCCTGAATTGTATAATGTAAAATGTGTATCCCTTATCTGCTAGCCTCTCTTGGTCAACATGTGATATCATGACCATTACCTTGTCACCCTTCAGATTTTGGTGTGTAGATTATCCTTACTGCATATAAAACATAACCAAAAAGCTCAAATAGGCTTATTAGTTATGGTTATTATTAAATTTGTAGGAATAACAGTAATTTTTGTTTTTTAACTCCTCGTCCTTATCAGTTATCTAGGAAAGTGGTTCAAAACGTCCATCTCTCCGGTGGAAGCTTGTTAGGAGTCTCACGTGGAGGGCCTTCAGTTAGTGAAATTGTTGACAGTATGGAGGTAACACTCCCTGTTTTCTCTCACTTTGTCATAGAAAATTAGTTTGGTAAGGTGTGTTTGTTTGATATGCCTTTAATTATTGATGTTAGGAAAGAGGGATTAATATGCTCTTTGTGCTTGGTGGAAATGGAACACATGCTGGGGCCAATGCAATACATGAAGAGGTTGTTAAGACTGACCTTTATACTCAAATTGGCACTCCACTATATGTTATGCTTTCATTTAATATTCATTCTATCATAATCCTTTCTTATGGAATTCAAGTGTTTAAATATCTGAGTAATTTTTAACAAATAAAATTAAGGTCACCCACCCAGAATCTACATGCCTTAAAACAGTTAAGATTAAATAAGGATTGAAATAAATCACGCAACATTAATGCAGTATTAATGTAGATTTGTTGTCTTGGTTACATGTCTAATCTTCTTTAGGCTTTTTTTCTTGAGCTTAAGTGTCTGTTAAATTCTACTTCTAATTTTTTTGAGAAGTTTGTTTTGTCTATCTATATTTGCTATGCAGTGCAACAAAAGACGGTTAAAGGTAGCGATTGTTGGTGTGCCAAAAACCATAGACAATGATATCCTGTTTATGGATAAAACTTTTGGTTTTGATACGGCTGTCGAAGAAGCGCAAAGAGCAATTAATTCTGCATACATTGAGGTCTGAGTTTGTATTGTTACTAATACTTGGAAGTTCCATCTTCAAATACTAATAGTTTTTTTCATTTCTCTATTTTTCTATTTATGAGTTTGTACATTTAAATTCTATAAAAATATGATTCTTTTCCTCATATTACAGGCACATAGTGCTTATCATGGTATTGGGATTGTAAAATTGATGGGCCGTAGTAGTGGATTTATAGCTATGCAGGCATCGCTTGCAAGCGGACAAATTGATATATGTTTGATTCCAGAGGTGCTAGTTTTGTGGACAAAGAAGTATTTACTTATAAAATCCTATTAACGTGTTCATTAACATGAAACACTTGCATATATAGGTGCCATTTAATTTACATGGGCCTCACGGTGTCCTGAGTCATCTCAAGTATCTCCTCGAGACAAAGGGATCTGCTGTAGTCTGTGTTGCAGAAGGAGCTGGGCAGGTAAGTTAGATAATGTTCTCTTAAAAATAGTGATTATTATTGTTAATAATAAACTCAGTATCCTCCATAACCTCATGAATAGACTTTTGTTTTCTTTCTTCATAATTCGAGTACAATGACAAACATCAATTAATTAATTTGCAGTCTTTTCAGATGTAGCATTTGAAATCCAACAGCTTATGTCTTCTCATACATGCCAATCTTTCTCTAACTTGATCATTAAATGCTTTATCATGTTTCAACACTAAACTTTCTCCAAACCTGATGTTTTTTAAACATATCATTAAAATCCGATAAATGAATATTCAATAAATTAATAACATAGCTTAAATAATAAGTTTTTCCGGTCTTCGACTCGAGACATTACTAAATTAATAATCTTACTAAAATGTTTGAGCCTCATTTTTTTGGAGAATAGAGAATAAGATATAAGAATTGAGAGAGTACAACAGAGAACAAAACTCAAGAATGCAAGTTTTTTTTCCCTCGAGTACGTAAGTTTATTGTAACAATGATGCATATATAGGGTTCCAATTGGGGTTACAATCTTCTAGAGTAAATACGAAACACTAGATAAAACACATTATCTATCCATTTACAACATTATAGAACTTTTTACTTAACTTTTGTTTTTTCAATTCAGTTTTTTTCTTAAAATGTGTATTTAAAATTGCTTGCTCTTTCTTTATACTCGAACCAAATCCAACATGTTCCCTAATTTTTTGCAATGCATATGCGATTTGTTATATTTTTTTTCATTTTGTAGAAAGTAATTTTTTAAAGTTACAATGCTTGAAATTTATTTGGAGAAACACATAGTAAATCACAGCTACCATTTAAAATCACGATCATTCTCTGTCGGCATGTCTAATACCTCTTTATAAGTAGGTTATTTCATCATCATATCATTTTCACTAGGATAATTCAAAAGGTGCTCGACATCAATCACATTTTAATTAACATTAACTAGAAATGACTTTATATAATCTAGTCGTAAACGTTATTATTTTATAGAGGATTTACCATAGGTTTTCAGTTTGAAAGAATACGTTGTCCAAGTACTTTTGCAATGTGGAAAATAGAATTGATGATCAAGAAAACTCACTATTGACATATTTACTGCTATTTTGAGTACACATGTATCGGTTTTTTTTTTTTTCTTTCTAAAAGGCTGGAGTATATTGTTCTGCCAGTCTTTTCCTCAATTTAAAAATTCTCTCTTCACCAGTCATCAAATCTGGGCAAGTTCTTGTAAGAATATGATAAAGGTCAACCTTGAGGGGTTGCTCAATTGGTCAGGCCTTGGGTTTGCTCCCCAATGGTCACTAATTCGAGTCCCCTCTAGGCCACTGAGGTGAGTACCTGGCTGTAAACTTCAGGGCCCTATTTTTTTGTAACATATCAAAACTTTACTCTAATGTAACCAATAAACCATTGTTTCATATATTGATTTCAACTTGATTGAAATTGGAAAAGGCAGCAGATTTAAAAATAAGCTTGATACAATAAGTTGCATTATCAAAGTCCATTCTTAATTTTATCTATTATATATACGCTAGCATAACCTCAAAAATAATACAGCCCATGCATTGCATGAGCCAAAACTAGTATGGATAAAAAAACTCTAAATCAGACTTTATTAGCGTGCAATTGCTTCAATTTAATTTTATTTCTTGAATTGTATCAGTAATTCGTACTTATTTTATTGCTTAGTAAACTAAAATTTTAATTCGTAAGTTTTTTTTTTTTTATCAGCAAGAAAAGAACTGCAAGATTAATTTAAAATTAAGTTTGTTTGGCATATAGTAGTTGACAAAATTGAACGATGTGTGTTACATTTTTTTCTTGTCTTGTAATTTATAGTTTGGCTTATTAAATATGTCAAAGTAGTATATTTGACACACTAGATAGAATAACTTGTCGAGTTATTAGCTTAGATAAGAGACGATTTTACACTTCACAAAATCAAAAAATGTTGAATGATTTGACTTGAATGTTTAACTCCTACTTTAATCTTCATTTCGAGTCCGATTTATAATTTGTTGACTTTGACAATGCTTCAATCTTGAGGGGTTGCTCAATTGGTCAACTCTTGGGTTTGCTTTTCAATGATCACCAGTTCGAGTCCCCTCAAAGCCACTGAAGTAAGTACTCGACCGCAAACTTTAGGGCCCGTGTGACTAGTCGAGGTGCGCATAAGCTGGCCCGAACATCCACGGTTATAAAAAAGAAGAATATGATAAAGGTCTTATTTTCAAATTTCAGAATTCCTAATGTGCTGTTAGAATATAACTAGTTAATTACAATCAATTTCTGTTAATTCTGAAATCCAAAGTAGATGGACTGCTTTTGATTGTTTTCAATAAACAGAAATGTCTCTCCTTTTCGTTTTCAGGATTTTCTCGAGAAAATCAATGCTACAGACGCATCAGGAAACATTATATTAGGAGATATTGGTGTCCATATCCAACAAGAGGTTGGCTGCTGACCCTGATCATTGATCTTCATCTTCTTGCCATGCTTGTGTTGATTAAATTGATTGATAGATTGCTAGCCAATTGATGTAGAAATATTTATGTAAAGACAGCGCTACATAAGCATAAAAATTCCGTCTTTTTGTAATGTATTTTGATACTTATGTTATTGTTAAACGTTCTCCTGATTGTAAGATGCATCAATGGTTTGGTCCACCTAATATTTCTACTAATGCAATTGAAATTACTTCTTATAGACAAAAAAGTACTTCAAAGGGATTGGGTTTCCAGCTGATGTAAAGTACATCGACCCAACATACATGATACGTGCATGCCGTGCAAATGCATCAGATGGAATTCTCTGCACTGTTCTTGGTCAAAATGCTGTAAGTCTCTAATGCTTGTAGGCTTGTCGTTAATTTTTGGCCATAAATGATATATCCCGTGACATGCACAGGTTTTTACCATTATCTAACTGGCAGTTCTATAGTTTTGAAAATTTGATTGGAATGGCGAAATTTAAATGAATGAACTGTAACTTAAATATAGAGCTGTTTTACCATGGAGTAGCTGAAGAAATAATATTTGGCTTTTAATTAAGAAATCAGTTATTTTAGGTTACACAAACATTTTGGCAGGTCCATGGTGCATTTGCTGGATATAGTGGTATCACAGTGGGGATATGCAACACTCACTATGTCTATTTTCCGATCCCTGAAGTCATTGCCCAGCCCAAGGTTGTTGACCCCAACAGCCGTATGTGGCATCGTTGCTTGACATCAACTGGACAACCGGACTTCGTGTAAGTAGAAGGTGATGTAACTTATTCTCAAAAACCTTATTTCATACTGTAGATTAGAGGAAGGATTGCCAGCTTCAGAAGGGTTCCGACTTTCTGTTTACATCCCATTATTCGAGTTCTCTCCCAAATTTTGAGGTGTATAGCATTCAGTGTTCTGCACTGACAATAAAATCGCAAAAATACTAAGAATTTTTTTTTCTCTTGTAATTTGAAGAGATAATTTAACTCAATAATTCCTTGTTACTATGTAAAACTAGTTTCTGCGGAAGAGAAAATTATTTTATCATGCTCTATGAAATAAATACTGAAGTGCAATAGATGAACCAAGGCATTGTATATTGTATAACTGTTACAATTTATCTATTTTTATTCTTTAATACATACCATCCAGTGCTATTTGTGCCTTCTTGCAAAACATATCATTAGGGTAAATGCACGTATTATATAAAGACTCGGTAATGCAATTGTCGAGATTTTAATTTCTTTTATCAATTATAATTTGGAGGTAATTTACACTATTGCAGTAGCATTATGGAATCGATAGCCATTGAGCTGGGGGTGTGACCTTGTCAGGGCATGTGACAACACAATCTATGATTTAATTCTAATTTTTAATCATAAATAGAGATGGTAAAAAAATTCGCCCCGACCCGACCCGACCCGACCCGTCCCAAATGGGGCGAAAAAAACCTGCCTCGACGGGTTGGCCCCGCGAAGTTAAATAAAAAAAAAAAATTGAACATTGTTTGTTTTCATTACTTGGTTTGGATATTGATTTAGTTATTTTAAATATTGTTTGCTTTGGATTATAAAACTTTGAATTTGTATTTAATTGAAAAATTTTGGTTTAAAAAAA
>CAIGRF010228717.1:15691-32978 GCA_903798235.1 Fraxinus ornus | reverse complement strand
CTATGTTCTTGGTATTATGACCTGATGTTTTTGGGGAATCAAATTTGATTTTTACCCGAGGACGAGCAAAAGTTAAGTGTGTGGGAATTTGATAGGAATGTAAAATGCATATTTTTGCCTCCTTATTTTATGCGCTTGTATGTTTATTTTGTGTCAAAATGTACTCATTACGCTAATATTTTGATTTAGGTGGCAATTCTATGGATATGGTGTACTTTGGAAGAAATAAGTGAAAAGGGACCAAAATGGAAGAAAGTGAAAGTTCAGGGACTAAAGAACAAATACTATAAACTTGTTTTTAACCTTGGGATGAAGATTTTAGAGTGTTAGAGGTTAATTAGATGAAGAAATGAATAAAATGGATGAAATATAGCCAAGACATTATCACATATCAACTTTCAAGTTGAAAAGTTTTGCATCAGTTTTCAACCTCAATCGGATATCGGGAGAGACATATATGATAAAAATGCGAAAGGCTGTCCAGTGGAAGATTTTAAAGCTATGCGGTCACATAGCTTTAAATTAATGCGGTCGCATCCATTGCTTCAGAGAACTTCAGGGCCTATTTCAACTCTTCTATGCAACCGCAACACTTTCTACTATAAGGTCGCATAGTACATTCTGGTGACGCGAAATTCTGGTTTCCGAATTTAAGTCAACTACCTATGCAAACAACTATAAATACGTGATTTGCAACCCTAGAACATAGAGAACGCCTCCAAACTTCATTCTCCATTATTTTTCTCTTAGATTCATGAATTGTAGCTAAACTTTTATACTTGGTCGAAGGAAACAGAAGCCTCGGAACCACATATTGTAAGATCTAAATAATTTTTCTTATTGTTTGATTTATATTTTGAGTATTGAATGCTCTTCTGCATTTATTTCTATGATTTGTTGCGTATAATTGTTAGAGGGCCCGCTAGTTCATTGATTGTAACAATCTACCGCTAAATTAAATATCAAATCCGTAATTGTTTGATCCTTTTAACTTGTGAAGAACTAGAATTTGATGATTTTCTACGATATTGGTTATTAAATCTTAAGAAGAACTTTTAAATAGATTGAATGCAACAACTGGTGTTTGTGTTATCTAGTTTATCGATTTCTCTATTGTGTAAAGCTGTTAATAAAATTGAATTTTGAACGCTGGTCTGGGTTATTTAATAATTAGGGTTAATTAGAACGTTGGTTTCTAACTAACTAAAAATAAGGAGAGATCGGAAAATAATTCCAACGGTGGATATTTAAATTATGAATTGAATTATCATTGCATCTATGATCAATTGTGGATTCCCGACGGCGGATGTGGACTTAAATCAAGGTTAGTCTTTTGATTATTTTCGTTAATTTAATTTTCATTGTTATTAATTGCATTATTTACAATTGTTTGCACACAAAAACCACTCAATCATTGTACGGAGTATAAAATATTGAATTACACACTTTTCGTGGGATCGACTCTTACTTCCACTACTACATTAGTTTTAGAGGTTTAAGGACTATTTTGGGTGCCTACGACAGCACACAAGGTAGATTTTCACATATTCTCTTAATTTTATTTATCATTTCAATATTTTCTTGTGTCCATTCCCATTCAATTCCCTTTTTGAGTTTTTTTTGGTAAAGTGGACTTTGTATTTTGCACAGTTTTTGATAAATTTCTCAGAATAATTTAATAATCTAATAAAGTTTTGTAACTCTTTCTTATCTCTAATTTCTTCTGAAAACTCGATAATCTTTTTCCCAATATGAGGTTGTTGAAGTATTTTTTTTTTCAGTAAAAATATATCATAAGAATTCAATTCCAGTGTTAGCTATTTCTGCTTTTCTTTCTGATAAGGTTAATCCATATTTTTCAGCAATATAGTTGAATTTCTTAAGATGTTCAATATGCTCTTTTAAATTCTTACTATGAATAAGAATATCATGTACATAAACAATGCAGAAGTTCTTTATTAGTCTAATAATCTTATCCATTCTTTGTTGAAATATTGCTGATGCATTCATCAATCTAAATGGCATAACATTCAATTCGAATTGTCCTAATGGATTAGGGGTAGTAAAACTAGTTAAATATTTTGATTTTTCATCTAGTTTTATTTGTCAATATCCTGATTTACAATCAAATTTAGAATATATTTTACTTCCTTGTATTTGTTTTATTAACAATTCTTTTATTGGTAGTTTATAGATATTTGGTATGGTTTTAGAGTTTAGATCTCTATAATCGATTACCATTCTAGTTTTTCCTCTTTTAATTGCACTATGGTTTCTAACCATAAATACTGGACTATTATATGGACTGATTCATTCTCTTATTACTCCTAATTGTAAGAGTTCTTTAATTTGGATTTCAAATTCTTTTTTATCTTCTTCGCTATAAGGAATTTGTTTTCCTGAAATCTTAGCATATGGTCTTTTAGTTCAATGGTTGCCATATGTTTATCTTTGTCCCATTTGGCTAAGGGGTGTTTGTGATAACATTATTTTAGTTCTAATTTAAATTTTTCTAATGCTTCTTCTAAATCTTCAACTCTTAATAATTTTTTGTTTTTGGTTAATTTCTATATAACATCCACCACGATTACTTGCAAAACTCTGATATCTAGGTTTATGGTGAATTGGTTGATGTGTAATTCCAATAGCTTTATAGATTTTTGGTGTTTTAATTTTGTGATTACAAGGTGTGGTAAATTCAAAACTATCTTTATATTGTGTAAAAGTGTTATATGCATAGATAAAATTTTCTCCTAAAAGAATATTACATCCTATTTTATCTGTTGCATGTATTCGTGGCATAAAACATTCTCTATTTCCTATAATTATAGGAACATTTTTTACAAAATCTCTATAGATTTCTACAATATCAATGGTTGTTTGACCATAAGTTGTTTTCTTATAATCTCTTTTATAATACTGTTCTGGGAACACATATCTTTTGCATAGGCAAATACCTAATCCAGTATCAAGTATAACATGAAATTTTATCATACAGTAGTCTGATAAATTGAGAGTTATCTCAATATATGGACTAAGTATGCTAGTTTCGATTGATCTAATTCCTTGTATCATATAAATTGATTCTTTGTTTTTATTAACTCTAGGAAACATTTTTTGTTTGCCTTCTATGATTATTTATAAAGTATTTTTCTAGGTATAGAATGGTGAGACTTTCTCAAAAAAGTTCATTCCAAGTAATATTGGACTAGTATCTTTTCCTTTTCTATAATCTTTATGGATTTTAAGATTTAGTTTAAATTGTTCTCCTTCTATATCTGTGAAACTTAGTTCTAAATTAACAAACGTTTTAATTTCATGATAATCTGTAAGAGTTATTCCTTGTGGTAAATTTTTTTCTAGTAAATGATCAACTAAGTATGTTCTTATATGACTGGTACTAGCTCTTGTGTTAACAATGGCTATGATTTCTTCATAGTTATTTTGATTATTAATATATTCTGTTAGGATAATGAAATTATCTTCCTTACATTTTCTGAGATCAATATCAATGTTATTTCTAGGCATTGTTGGGTAGTTTCTACTTGTAGATGTTTTGCTAGAGCTTGAGAGTTCTCTAGTACTGATACTTCTTTCTATTCTTCTACTAGTCATTCTGGCTACAAGTTGTCTAGAAGTATTCAAGATGACTAATCCTTGATTTCCTCCATTATTATCTATTCTTCTAGATTGCTGATAAAAATCAAGCAATATATCTTGTGGTAACAAAATGTTATTATTACTTAACATTATTGGTGGTGTAAATTGTGTTAGGTCTCTAAAGTTTTCATGTATTTGTATAAAGTCTTCTGGGACTTTATTGATTTCCTTTTGGTGTGTAGTAGTAAAAGCATATAAAGCTTTACAATGTTAAGTTACAACTTTACTTCTTGGTGGCATAATTAATCTATCAATTCTATGATATAGATTTAATCTCACGCTTAAGTTTTCATCTGACATGGTAAATCCAGATCTTATAGTAAATATAATTTTCTTATATACTATATTTCCAGAGACAACTCCTGATAGAGCGTCCATATGATCATGTAGTATTCTGTTATCCATCAAATACGTTTGTATAGGAATATTAATTCCTTCTCTAAAATATCCTTTAACCATAATTTGGATTTCTCATATCACAATATTTTTTAATCTTACTCTAGTGGATCTATTTATTTTTGCTAATTCTCTATTAACCCATTCTCTGGTTATTAGAGGTATAGCAGTATTGCCTTTAATATTTTCGATGTTAATAGGTACTTTATCGTATTTAGCAATGTATATAGTTTTGTTAAACCAAGATAATATTGATCTTACAGAAACATCTTTGTCTCTTAAAAATATTTGTTTTTCTTTTATGGCTACATATCTTTCTTCAACAAAACAACTGTTTGTGAAGTTCCTTCTTCATTATCTAAATTAGTTTCAATGGTATCTATAATTTCTTGATTCATATAAATCTGTTCAAATTCTGGTTCTTCAATTCCTTCTATATCTAACTCATAGATTGAGTCTGTTTAAGATAATTCATCTAAATCTTCTATTATCTCATAATTTGAGTCGGATTCTATTTCTTCCATTAATTTAATAGTTTTAACATTTTCTCTTTTATTTTTGTTAGGACGTTGGGAGATATATGTCATATTTCATTACATGTAAAATATTTGTATTTTTTTTTATAAAATTTTCCTTTAGATTTCTTCCGAGGTTTCTTATGTTGGTTATATTCTTTTATCCAAGATTTTTTCTTTTTAAAATATTTTTTGTGGCTCTTAGATTCTTTATTTTTCTTCCAAGGTTTAAAATATCTCTTAAGTTTCTTTTTATAATATTGTTTCCTAAATGGTTGGTGACAACCGAATTGTAGTACTGCTGCTATTTCTTCATAACAGCATAAACTAGCTTTTTTACCATGTTTCTAAATAAGTGTTGATATATGAATTTTCTGCACCATTCACATATTTTTCTTTTAGCGAATGAAGTTCTCATTCCTAAGGTATCAACTTTGTGGTTAGTATCTTCACATTCTATTTTATTCCAATAAATTTGGTAATCTTCAAATAATTTCTGACCCCATGGTCAAGGTAGTTTAAGAAAATATCTATTTAATAGTTTTATTTTTTATTTTTTTCAGATAGATTCCATTCTTTTATGGATTTAGATGTTTTGATATATATATTTTAAAATTTCTTAGTATATTCATTTAATTCACACATATCACAGATTTTCAATAGTTCCATTTCTGTTTCTGCTTGTAAGGCTTCTTGAATAATCATATCTATTTTAGTTTCTGGTATAACTTCTCTTAAGAGTAAACGTCTAAAAAAATTTTCCATTCGTTTTAAAATTTCTTTAAAATTTTCACCTTCTAAGCTTTCATTACAATCAATAGTAGTCGTATATTTTTCTCCATATTTAATTTTTTTTCTTTAGAAGTTTTTCTCCAGATATCTAAAGTAATTCCTCTAAAGGTGTGAATTAAAATGTTATAAGCTTAAGTTGTATTCCATTTATGAAAAGCAACAGTTAAATCAATAGTTTTTGCCCACGAGTCAATAATTTCACTTTTATTATTGCTATCATCAACATCTAGCCATATTTTTGTTGTAGAAATTGGTTCAGTAAATAATTTAACTGAATTATTAAGGTTGAACCCCAACCTTAAGGGCCCCCACCGACCCCGCCCTGGACCATCGTGGAGGAGGTAAATCGCAGGATGTGCCTCCTAGGAGCTAGTATGGAGAGCTTATGGATAGGTCTGTGCTATTAACCATGTGGTAACTCCCGCTTGCAACAAACCCAATTCCACCTTGCGGGGAATCGAACTCTGCACACTACCGCGCTGAGGTGTATGGATTTGGTTGATATAGTTTTAGGTCATTTTCTAAAATTGTAACATTCTCGTTATTCTATTATTGCATGTTCTTTTATCCATTCTAAATCAGATTCGACTTGAGTCCAATCTGTAGTAATATTTGTTCTACTTTTTCCTTATACTAACGGTTGAGTTTCAACTTGTTGATTTAAATGTGGAGTATCAATTTCAATAGTTTCTTCTTTGGTTGGAGGATCATTCATATAAATATTCTCAATTTGAATAGCTAATTGTTCTAAACTTTATTTATAAACTTCTAATTTTTCTCCAGTAGCTTCATAAAATTTTGTTTCTAATTCTTCTATAACATATGCTGGTAAAGATGGTTCAATAGATACATAAGAATCATTTTTAAGTTTTGATTCTTTAAATTTATATTCAATTTGTTTATATAGGACTTTTGATCCTATTTTAATATTGTCATTTACAATTTCTAAATTAAATTCAATATTTTTTATATGAGTTATAACATCTTGATTTATAATATCCGTTTTTCTTAACGGTTGAGCATAATTATCATATTGTTCTAAAAATTGGTTTATAATAATGTCTTCTTCTTCATATTCGGAAAACTCATCTACTCAAATTTGTAGTCCTTTATTTTTTATTTCTGCTAATTGTTGAGGACTATTTACTTATTTTATTTATTCACTTAGAAATCTATATGTAGTACTTAAATTTGTTGATAATTCTTATAATTTAATTCGATTAGTATTAGTTAATATATTAATATTTTGTAATTTTTCTAAAATAATTTTTTCTCTTCTATTCATTTTATAAATTCTAAAATGTTCTTCAGTTTCGTTACTAGACTTTTATACCAATTTTGAGGATACAATGCGGAAAATGGTTAAAAGCTAAAAATAAGGGTATAATAGACAATTCACATTAATTTTTTATTCTCTATTTTTGAATCTGTTTGCTACCCATCTGGACAAGTGGAATTTTTCAACTTCACGCCTCCTTTGTTGACAAAAAAGCAGACATTTCTTTGACTTACAATTTCTTATATTCAAAGAAACGTTCTTTGTACACTTCAGTTTTTTTAAATTTATATCTAGAAGATTTTGCTTGTACTGGAAAACCCATCTCAATTGTACCAATTACACGATTGGCTAATTTAAAAGATTAAGCCCCGTTTGACACCCATTAATTTATCTCTCTTTATCATTCTCATTCTTCATTTCAATCACACATTCTCTTAATAAAATAATATTACATACAAATCAAGAACTTTTCATTACTTTTCCACAACACATTCTTACATGAATCACTATTCCAAAAATTCTTTTCTACTCAAAATGAGTTGGTTGAGTTTCAAACATGGGCTAAGTCATGTTTGGTACACATTAAAATTTTCATTTTCATTTTTCTGCTCATTTCCAATCGCACATTCTTCAATAAAATAATATTTTTCATCACATCAATAACTTTTCCTTTTTTTTCAACCACATATTTTTCATCAATCTACAATTCCAGAATACATTCTTTTAAAATAATGTGGCTCAAACACAGCCTAAAATTCATTAAGAATATATCCTTTGAGACATGTTTAGTAAGATGCGATATATAATATTCTAAGCGGCAACCTAAAATTATAATCTTATTTATTATACCATGCTATTTTTATACAAAATTACACACTAAAAAGTTATTTATGATAAAAATATCAAAATAGCGAGTGATCTTGAACTAGGGATGACAACGGGATGGGTCGTTCATTTCCACCCCCGTCCCGTTGGGTATTTTTATTACCTTACCACATCCCCATACCCGATTAAAGCGGGACAGGGCGGGTTCGGGGCGGGGCGGGATCGGGATCGGGGCAGGGCGGGGCAAGTCTCTTGCCCCATTTATTTTTTCTTTTTATTTTTTATTTATTTTATTTTTTGCTTTTATTTATTTTATATCTTTAGTTAGTAAATATTATTACTTTTTTACTAATTTGTTAAAAACAACTTATTTTCTCTTTAAAAATGATGATAAATTTATTATTTTTCTTCGATAAAATACTTAAATTTGAAATTAACTTTAAATGGGACAGGTATCGGGGCGAGGACAATATTTTGCATACTCGCCTCCATACCCACTTCAGATTAATGACCCTCGTTCCGCCCCCGCCCCGTTTACCCGGTTAGGCGGGTAATCTCCGTCCCATTCGGGGCGGGACCCCACGGGTATCAGGTGGAACGAGTTTTTTTGTCATCCCTATCTTGAACCCCCTAACCTAGACTTGTCCAATAAAAGCTTGGACTAGTAAAATTGAGTTCTTCCGTCATAAATTAAATTGAACCCATCTTCTTTCAGAACGATCGGTAAGTCAATCTCATTTCCTTGAAAATAAGTGGTTCGCTTTGAACCCAGTTTTCGATGAAAATAGGTTTTGGAATAGTAATTTTTTGAAAAAAATATGTAGTTGAAAAATAAGGAATTGAATTTGCATGTAAAATTATTTTATAGAGTAATGTGTAATTGAAAATGATTGTGAGAAAAATGAAGTTCAATTACATATTTTTCAATAAAATACTATAACACGTAAACCTAAATTTTTTTTTTTTTTTAATTAGAAAATCATTATTATAAAATTTATTTTTCCTAAATCTTAATGGAGCCCAAAGAAGGGCTAAACTTTGTTAATTCCAATTTTTATGGTGAACCAATCAACGTTCGAGTCTCTTAATCACACGACCAAGGTCACAAGAAGTTTAGACATTTTTTCACGGAAACAAGATGTGCCCACATATAAAGTAACCAACACCCTCAAGATTTATGATCCAAATTGGCTTTCAATCAATTCCCAAAAAGAAGGAACCTCGTTTGTTTTCATCGAGAGGAAATGGACAATATTTTTGTATACATTCCTCTCTTGTTTGCTTTGTACATTTTCACCAAACACTTCTACCACAAACTCAGAGGACATCCACCGAGTCCCATTCTGAATCTACCAATTCTTGGCCATCTCTATCTTCTCAAGAAACCCGTTTACAGATCTTTAGCAAAAGTTTCTGAAAGATATGGCCCAGTTCTCCTGCTTCAATTCGGTGCCCGCCGAGTTCTCCTGGTGTCCTCGCCGTCAGCCGCCGAAGAGTGCCTCCATAAAAACGATATTGTTTTCGCCAATCGGCCCCAAATGATGGCTGGAAAATATCTGGGCAATAATTATACATCCTTGGCATGGACTTCTTATGGAGATCACTGGAGAAACCTTCGTAAAATATCATCACTTGAAGTACTATCTACTCATAGACTCCAAATGCTTCAGAATATTCGTATTGATGAAGTTAAGAGTATGATCCAAAGGTTGTATCATCATTCTGAAGAAAAGCATGCGGTTGATATGAAAACTGCGTTTTTCGAAATGACGATGA
Source organism: Fraxinus ornus (assembly GCA_903798235.1). Lineage (NCBI taxonomy): Eukaryota > Viridiplantae > Streptophyta > Magnoliopsida > Lamiales > Oleaceae > Fraxinus > Fraxinus ornus. The sequence continues at coordinate 23,735 of CAIGRF010228717.1, read as the reverse complement.
ATGTGATGATGAGAATGATTGCTGGGAAAAGGTATTATGGTGAGAACGTGGAGGAAATTGAGGAGGCAAACAGGTTTAGGGAGATTTTAAGAGAGACTTTCCTTCTTGGTTCGACAAGTACAGCGGATTTTGTGCCAGTGCTGCGGTGGCTGGGAGTGGGTGGGGTGGAGAAGAGATTGGTGTTGTTGCAGAAGAAGAGAGAACAGTTTATGCAGGAACTGGTGGATCAATGTAAAACAAAATTGGGCGGCGGAGCATCGGAGTCGGAGGTTGGTGGGAGGAGGAAAACGATGATTGAAGTGTTGTTGACACTGCAGGAGAACGAACCTGAGTATTACACTGACAGAATTATTAGAAGCCTCATGCTGGTAAGTTTCCCTAATTCCACTGATCTTTTCTGTTAATTCTACTTACTTTGCAATTAAATTAATTAAGATCACAAAAGGACTTTGATAAATATCGGTAGTTACTAAATTTTTTTAAATCGGTTGATAAATGTATGCAAACCTTGTACGGAGAGTGAAGTAGTCCACCAACGAGCTACGGTCTTAGATTGTTTGTATTTTGATGTCTTTTTACTCTAGTGAGAAGCAAAACATCAAATTTCTTTAGGATTCATCTATTCGACCCTTCGTAAGTGTCTTTGTCAGAAAATTGTTAGTAGATGTGTTGACGTAATAGTTGTTAGCAAGATATGAATGGACGAGAATGTTGACGGTGTTTTAAACATTTCAATAAAATGTCACGTGACAATATGTCAAATATTATGTCAACCTCTATCATGATTCTGGAATTGAATCTTAGATTTGATCAACTATTTTGTAATGGATAATGTGTGTCTAAGTATTTGTGTTTGGAGTTGAAATTTCAAATTTGATTCCACGTTTATGTTTTTTTCAAACTTTATCAATGCTTCAAAGTCACTTTATTATATTATCCCTTCGTTGAAATTTGCAGAGTGAGATCCAATCCTTTAAATACAGAATATATATATATATTCGAAATTCAACTTTGGCGATTCAACTAACCCTTATTGACTCGAACATAAGCGGATAAGCATAAAATAAAAGTAGCTTAATTTATTTGAGCCTAACTTGTAACATCTTGACTTTCGTTCTAGTTAATCCAAAAAAATAACACAAAATATTAGAAACACATCAATTTCAAGCTGTGTGACGTCAAAATATAGCATGACAATACTAATAAAAATCATTTTTATATCAAAACCGAATACTATAAAACTTGGCCGAACTGTTTGCCTCTATTTGGCCAGGCACGGGCTGTGCAAGGTCTTGGCTTTATAATGGCCCGCACTGGTAAAGTCGTGGGCATGCCAATGGACGGACCCACATGGGGTCATGTGGGGTCAACTGACCCCACAAAATTTTTTGACTTTTTTTTTTCTTTTTCAAAAATTCTGTAGTTTTTTATTTTTATTTTTTTCAAGTGTAAGTTTCTTGCTTATGCTCTATGAATGTTCCTGTTAGTTTATCTGCTTATCCGTTCGTTAGCGAAATGAATTGTTGAGTTTTGTCTTTAGAAATTCTTCAAATATGAATTTAGAGGTGAAAAATAGAGGATAAGAGTTTTAAACATGGAAGAATCTTTATCGTTTCTAAATTCTTTTTTGACATTTTGAAGAAGTAAAAATGGTGAGTAACAACGAGATTTTCGGTTCTAAGATCACAATTTATGTGTTAGATTCCTGCAGCCTTTGAACATCTAATGTTCAATTTGTTCGTCATATATGATATTTGATTGAAATTAATAAATTATTATTTTTTTGTACTATATATTTGATTTTGTATGATTTAGAGGGTTGAATGTGATTGTGAAGATGAAGGTGTTGTTGAAATTAGTATTTTGGATGGAGGATTTTTTGGAGTTCAAGATTTGGGCAATTTTGAAATTTAACGAAGTTTGGTCTCTTAGGCATAATTGAGTTTGTTCTTTGGCTGACATGTGTTAAAAATTGGATGTTTAGATTAAGGGATTATTGCCCCCAAATTTTAATTTCAGTTTTTCGCAAAACCTTTACTTCCATCCATGACTTCTTACAAAGGATGAAAATGTGTAGATTATAACTGTAGTTGTGTATTGACTTATTTTCTTTAATGTTATGTTGTTTTCTAAAAAAAACGCATTTTAATTTTTTGCTTCCACAATATAAAAACTCTGGGTCCGCCCCTGGGCAGGCCATCTTACTACTCTATCAGTCGTTAAGGTAGATGGCTACATAACTGTTTGAGCAACCTTTCCTTTAAGAAGCTTAGCTTCGAAATACAGTGTATAATAAGTAGGTGCAAAGGTAGAGTCTTGTATGGATTCAGTGGAGTCAAATAACATGTTAAAAGTCAGGTTCCTTAGGACAAAACCATTTACTATTTTTATGTTATGACCATCTGTTTAAGAATAATCAAATGCTATCTGTTACTTTGATCAAATATTTGGACTTCTAGGTTTTGTTGTTAGCGGGGACAGATACATCATCTGGAACAATGGAGTGGGCGTTGTCCCTTTTATTGAACAATCCAGAAGCCTTGAAGAAGGCACAAAAGGAAATCGATGATCACATTGGACACGAGCGCTTAATAGATGAATCGGACATAGCTAATCTCCCTTATTTGCACTGCATTATAAACGAAACAATGCGAATGTACCCTCCAGGACCTCTTCTAGTACCTCATGAGTCATCAGAAGATAGTGTTATCGGAGGATATCGCGTACCAGGAGGCACTATGCTTCTAGTGAACGTGTGGGCTATACACAATGATCCCAAGATTTGGGATGATTCCAGAAAATTCAAGCCTGAAAGATTCGAGGGTCTAGAAGCAACAAGAGATGGATTCAAATTGATGCCATTTGGCTCTGGGAGGAGAGGATGTCCCGGGGAGGGCTTAGCCGTACGCATGGTCGGGCTTGGTTTGGGATCAGTTATCCAATGCTTTGATTGGGAAAGAGTTGGCAAGGAACTGGTTGACATGGCTGAAGGCACAGGACTATCCATGCCTAAAGCTCAACCTTTAATGGCCAAGTGCACCCCTCGCCCTGTGGTAGCTAAGCTTTTTTCTGTTTGAAATGTACTTTTTTCTGTTAAAATTTTAAGTGCATGTTATTGTGATAAGTAATGAAGTGAATTTTGTCTACAGTATCGATTCCAAGAGAAATGTGTTATGGAGTATCAAAAAGTAATAATTATAGCTTTATATGAACAATTGATTAATGACGTGTTTACAGCTAAGAATTTTACTACAGTTTATCTGATTCAATTACTTTTTAGACTTCGACATTATTTAATCTTGCACTACATCAAACTTCCTAGTTTATAAAAACAATTTCTCACTAATAAAGTAAAAAATATGTTTAAAGGCGTCACGTGCTTTTCTTACATTGCAACTCTTGTCTATCAAACGTTTGATCATCGTCCGGGAACAAATACCTCTTCAAAAGACAATCTCGAAGAAATTGACTATCCTTATGTTGAATATGAGCTAAAAACATTTTCTCTTCCCATTGTTAGTGCTAGTTCGATTTGACATTTCTAAATCGAATTAATTCTCATAGAAAGAAAAGGACATTGAATTTGATATATGAAAAATATAATTATATTAGATAACTTGGTCGAACTCACATCAAGTATAGAAATTGTTTGATACTTGAAAAAAAAATTCATAAATAATGCGACTAAAACCAATTCTTTACTTGTTCAATGCTTGATTGATGTGTGTGTATGCATATTCAATCAATTATCATGAATTTCAAAATTATTTATTTTTCAACCCTTAATAATCAAATATTTCCTTACTCTCTCGTGGGATGCACACCTCCAAACTTGTTTTTCAATCACATACCAGGGTATATATATTCTAATGTTGATTACACAACTCTCTTTTCCTTTCCCGCTCAAGTTTGGTTGGATTTCACCAATGAAAGTCAATACCTTAATACGTGATGATTATCCTTAAGTTTGAATGTCTCGACCTCCAAACTTCAACTAGGATAATAACCCTCACAAAAATTCTATATTCCAAATTAAATATCCAAGGCTTAGCTGGACAGACCTCAACACACTTTGGTATGTTTTTCTTTTGTTTTTTTTCATTGTGTCCATTCTTCTGTTTTTGGGATTTTTTTTTATTTTCGAAGGTAGTTTTCACTTTACATTGTAGGCAAAATTCTTTCCTAATAGATTCTCTCCTAAACATTGGTGATGAATAGTGCCGAATTATTCAAAACTAACTTTCACACAACAATGTAGGTAACTTTTTCTTACTAACTATGGCTTATGCAATGCTTTTTATTTTTTTGAGTAAGTAATTGAAATCAAACCACTAATATCTAAATAGCTTCCAACATTGAATCAACAACCCCCACACTTATCCTTGCAATAGGTTAAGTGCTTGTGCTATACATTATGATCTCGATTTACAAAGACCTAAGTTCATTCAACCTATTCTATCAATAAAACCAATCCCACAATACATATTAATTAGTATGACTATTGTGCTCAATATAATACAATCTACCATGAACAAATATCGAATTAGCAAAAATTCTCATCACCAATTTACAATTTATAAAAGATAAGCAATTTCAAATAATCTCAATTAGTCAACAATGCTATCCAACTCACAAAAACACACATAAAATAAGAACATTTTTTTAAAAAAAAAAAATCAATTTTTTTTTTTTTAACATGTCACACAAACAAGCAAATAAAATCAACTAACCAATTTACACCCCCAAATTTAAAATACACGTTGTCCTTGTTAGGTTTTTAAATGTAATTGGCAAATCTGTAAACAAAAATGACTAAAATTAATGTGTTTTAAAAGTCAAGGAATAAGTTGCAATTACTGTTAACTGAGTTGTATTAGATCTAGGGTTCGAGAATGGAAAGAAGAAAAAACGGCGCTGCAATTTTGTTAGACTGTTGTCATGACTTTGCTCGAGCGGCAGAAATAGAAATATTGTCGCTTGCCTGTCCCCTTGCCTTCTCTCAAGTGACACACTCGAGCGACGGAGTTTCTCAAAAAAATTTAATTCACGCTTTAAGGCTTTATATCCGGTCCATTCAATCCTAAACCTAAACTATAAATACCAGCAAGCCTCTGAACGGTTTTTCTAAGGTTGATCATTGAGAAAATACATGCTTTTTCATATCTTCTTCATCAAACAAGCTTTCAACCTTCATATTTTGATTTGTTCTTGGCGTTGAAAACATTAAATCCCTAATTCAAATACAAAACTATTACTTCCTATACATCTGTTAGAGTTCTGAAGATAAAGAGAAGGTAACTGGAGTTCTAGTTTGGAGAACGCGGAGTTCTTCATTGATCCACATGAGATAGACGAATTCATAAAGTCGGGAGTTGGTGCAAGAGCACATAATTCAGGAGGTCTTTGAAAACTGCATCTGGGAGTTGATGCAGGAGCACGCAATCCAAGAGGGCTGTGGGAATACAGTCAAGAGATCAGAAAGTGCTAGTGGTAGTCGAGTCTGGCGGAGTGTAAGTTCGTAATTCATTTATAGTGGATTGTTGACTGGTAAAGTGCCTGAAGTTTTTACTCAGTTGGGGTTTCTCCGTGATCATTCTGGTTGTTTATTTATTGCTTTCATACAACTACGACAATTCAACTTTGGAAAAGTAACTTGATTGATTAACCATCTAGAGATAATTAATAGTGACTCGTTGCTAGTTAATTTTTAATTCCGCATAATCACCTATTTACCCCCCTCTAGGTATAAATTAGGTCGAACCTCATAATTTCAATTGGTATCACAGTCACATTTCGATTCCTGATCCATAAATTTAACCAGGTCGAGTCAGTTTCTATCTGTGCCTCCATTTTTTACGGAAACATCTATGCTCACTGGAAAACTCGAATGAGAGCATTCCTTAAAGCATTAGATGAGTATATTTTAGATCAGTGTACAAAACGGATGAACTACACCTTCATCCACTGTTGTTGGTGTTGTTACACCCATTGACATTTCTCTTTGGACAAAAGATCAAGTAGCTGATTGCAATTTGAACAGTAAAGGGCTCCATACCCTGTTTATAGTTGTATTTATAGAGTTTAGGAGAGTGTCGATGTGCGAAACTGCTAAAGAGGTTTGGGATATCTTAGAGACTACACATGCGGTTACCAAAACTGTTAAGAACTCCAAACTGCAGATGTTAACCTCTAAGTTTGACGAAATTAGAATGAAGTACGATGAATTCTATGCGAAGCTTAATGATATGGTAAACTCGAGTTTCAACCCTAGGTAAGAAGATCCCCGAGTCTAAGATAGTTTGAAAACTCCTTATATCCCTATATGAAAGGTTTAGACCTAAGATCATCGCTACTGAAGAAAGTAAGGATTTAGATGAAGTTAAGATAGAAGAACTCGTAGGATCTCTCCAAACCTATGAACTCACAATTTCTCAACAAAAGAAGGTTAAATCCATAGCCATGAACACCATTAGGGAAGAAGATGGTGAGTCTATTGACACTGAGACCCTTAGGGACAACGAGCTAGCTTATTTCGTTAAGAAATTCCAAAAGGCAATGAGGAAGAGGAGAAAACCTCACGATAGGAAAAATGATATCCCTAGTAAATTCTCGAAAGATAAGCGTGAGAAGAATAACCCTAGGACTTCTAGTAAGAAAACATGATCAGTTAGATACCATGAGTGTCACGATTTTGGTCACTATAGGAATAAATATCTTAATTTGAAGAAGAATTTGAATAAAAGAATGGGTAAGGCATTAGAAGTGATGAATCGGATTCGAGTGTTCAGCGTGATACCTCTAGCGGTGAGGATGAACAAGATTTTATGGCTTTTACATTTATAGCTAAGATTGAATCTGATAAGGAGAGTGAAACGGTGGAGAATGATGAATAGAGTGAGAATTTTGAGGATGACTCTGAGGATAAGACCTGGGCTCTAAAAATCTCTGAAGGTGCTCATGCGACCGTAAGGAAGATTACACTATGCGACCGAATAGTTTTGCCATTTTTTCATCAGACAACTTTCAATATTTTGATCATATCTTTCTCTCCCAATATCTGATTGAGGTGATTCATGATGAGTTAGAAATCTAACTCAAAGGTATACAAATGTTCTAGAAATATAATTTTCCCAATTCAAACGTTTCTTATACAAACAATGGGTCTCAAATTGAAAATAAAAATCTGAAACATAACATTTTCGGTTAAGAGTTGATATGTGATAATACTTTGATTATATTTCATTCATTTGACTTCTTTCTTCTTCCAATATCTCTAACATTCTCAAATATTCATCGTGAAGTTTCACATAACTTTTTGAGTATTTGCATTTCAGTCCCCAAACTCCATTTTCTTTTATTTTGGTCCTTGTTCTCTTCCAAATTACGTCATATCCATAGAATTTCCACCTAAATCAAAATATAAACGTAATAAGTACATTTTGGCACTGATTAATCATATAAGTACAAAAAATAAAGAGGACAAAATATGCATTTTATGTTCCTATCCCCGTCACCAATTCTAAACACGGGTAGGAACTAACCCATCATTCTGATTTTTCACAATAATTATTCCAGTCTTTTTAGGAACCACTTGAACCGGGCTAATCAAAGTGCTATTCGAAATAGGATAAATTACTCCAACTTCAAGAAGTTTAAGGATCTCTTTCTTCACTACATCCATCATAGGTGGGTTCAAGCTTCTTTGTGGTTGACGAGAAGGTTTTGCGCCCTTGTCAAGTAAGATACGATGCATGCATGTAGACGGGCTAATTCCTTTGATATCCGTAATTGTCCGACCAATAGCCATCTTATGCTCCTTTAGGACTTGTACAAGCTCTTCTTCTTGCGGTGCACTAAGTTTACTGAAGATGATCACTGGTAACCTACCTCCTTCTCCAAGGAACACGTACTTGAGGTGGCTAAAGAGAGGCTTCAAATCTAGAGTGTGAGCTTGCAAAACAGAGGGTACAAGTCTCTCGTTAAAAACTGGTAATGTAATATAAATAACATTACTTGTCTGCTATAACCGGGACGAATCATTCAA